>JAGDYQ010000012.1:635024-735241 GCA_021962125.1 Bulinus truncatus
TTTTATTGAAAATTAAATAATTGGAAAACTGTATGTTTTTTGTTGCTATTATCTAGCGATGCTATCGGTGGATATTTGAGTACAACTGATTGTGTTTGATATTTTAGTGCTGCTATTATCTAGCGTGTAAATAGTTAGGCAATGTTATCGGTGGATATTTGAGTTCAACTGATTGTGTTTGATATTTTAGTGTTGCTATTATCTAGCGTGTAAATAGTTAGGCAATGCTATCGGTGGATATTTGAGTTCAACTGATTGTGTTTGATAATTTAGTGTTTCTATAACCTAGCGTGTAAATCGTTAGACACAGCTATCGGTGGGTATTTGAGTAAAAATAATTGTGTTTAATATTTTAGTGTTGGCTCTTAGATCAAGAAATGTCAAACATCTGAGTTCAGAGGAGATACAGAAGAGACAAAAAGAAAGGGAGATAAGAAATTTGATTTTTGAGGTAATAAGGAATGATCTTGTACAACTTCGTTACTGTACAACTTAGTATCTGTATAACGTTTATATGAACATGTATATGAACACTATCTACCCTTTTACACTCCAGTGACCACCCTTGTACACACTCACAAGCACATACGTGTTACATGTTAAAAATGTGTAGCACTGAACACGTCCTTTAATAAATAACTGACCAACACATAGTTTGATAGGCTGCCTTCTATTAAATATCTGGACATGTTTTACCTGGTTTTTGAGACTCGAAAATAAAGTCAATGAACTGGAATTTGTTGACAGGTTGCCTTCTATTTAATATATCTGGCCATGTTCCTGGCAATGGTCTTCAACTCCAGAGATGACAGGGCATATTTGTATACAGAGAACTTGTACGATATACTGGACAAGGAGGATGCTGTGATCATGGTACCTTAAAATACCTAATTATCTACCACTGTATGATTTACAAAATACTAAATAGCATAACAATAATATATATATGATATAATCATTTTGTTTAATATGTTAGAAGACAGCATCAGTTGAGGCTGTCATTAGGGCCATAATTTATAGATTTGAAAACAGTGGCCTCCTCAGGCCCAGGTGTCCCAATGTACTCTTTAATAGGGTCCCCAAAAAGCTGAGAATGGCCCTGGAATAAAGAATCCTGGTTTAAATATATGTGTATTATGTTCACTTAGTGTTAAGTTTTCATCCACCATGACAACTTTGTAATTACACTTGTCTCACTACATTTCTAGTATTCCTGCCCTTTCCCTCCAATTGTCAGGTGACCACAGATGAACAGTTGTGGAACTGGACCAGACAGTGTCTTATCAATTTCCTGTACACAACAAAAGACTGGAATGGTCGTAGACATAATGCAAGTTCTAAAACTGTGTCAACGTTAACTTCCTACAGAGTTGGACCAATCAGAGTCAGGCAGCACAGACTAGGAAATGGTACAACACATTAACTCATATACGGTGGTTCTCAAACTGTTATGTCTTCGTGAGCCCACTTTGACAACTTTTTAATTTTTGCAATCCATAAGGAAAATTTTATTTTTCGTGCCCTACCCGTAAAGAGATACAATAAAAAAAATGTCGTTTTCCCCGTTTCATACTTTACAGATTGACATTTTGTTTTGGAACATATTGAGAAAGACATGTATTAAGCCTTCATTGATTCTCAGACCTTGAGAATCACTGTTCCAATACATAAACCAAATTTAGAACTTTGCAATGCTTTACCTTAAAGTGTTTCACGTTTTTATGTTGGTCCTTTATTTCTACTTATCTACTACATATATTTCATTTACCTACAGAGGCGTTTTGACACACGTGGGCCATTACCAGCAAAGGACCCAAGAAATCCCAAATGTATCCTCAATTTCGTACCCCTTTTTGTTGTCTTTTTCAGAGGCCCAATATTTTCTACGGCGCCCGTCGCCTCAACCGAGATTAGTTCGTCTCTTGTTATGGCAGTCTTTAACCTATGGCAGTCTTTAACATGTCCATATATGTTTCAGTTTCTGGAACTATAAAATTAGTTTCGTTTCCATGTGTAAATCTAATTTCTACATTTTTTATCCAATGAACCTTACTAAGTGATCAGTGTATAGGCATAATTTGTTAAATGTAATCTCAATACATTTTGCAGAATTCTGCAGACCGAACTCAAAATTTCCTCCCGATCTCCGGTGTTCTCCCAGTTGGTCAAGTCAGTCCAGAAGTTGGCAAAACTTTGGCGAAGGCTGGAGTAAAGTAAGCCGCAATTCAACTCGAGGTGCTCGTCAAGTCAAGGAAGAACCAATCAGATCGATGAATATCTCCAGATTATCTGATGGTAAACAGATCCAGAGCGTTTTGAGGGAATGTTCGGCAAAGGGAATTAACTGTAGAACAACTGGCATTGACATAGGGCCGACATCTGTGTTGAACGAATCATCTCTACTCCAAACAGATAGGAACTTGTCAAATTTGAGCACAGGTGGTGCCAACTTGAAGCAAGTCTCCAAAAACATGCCAATTAAAACGACTAAAGCACCAGGCAACTATCTGTAAGTCAATACATCTTTACAAACTCGTCAAATTATGATTGGACATATACTGATCAATGAATGTGTTAAATGATTTGCCATTGTACATGTTGTTATATATATATATATATATATATATATATATATATATATATATAACAAACATTGGTTTTGCAAAGGCGTAAATAGGGGGTGGGTGGAAGTGAGAGGCCGCCCGCCCCCGAGTGGCACTTTTTGTCTGATGCCGATTTTGACAAATGTCTATAGGACGTTTTTCTATTTTTTTATCAAGTCCTTGTAAATATTAGATGTTTATCTCTAGGATCCTGGTAACTACTGTTTAAATTATTGTGTGATGCTCGTCTTTCATCCCCACCATAGAAGCTAGTACAATGACCATGTCACTTCCACGATATCTTCACCACGGTCTATTAAGAAGTATTGTGAACACTAAACCATCACAAAACAAGGGATTAGTTAACCAAGACGTCAAAATTATGCAGCACGCTTTTTTTTTTTAAATTAAATTTTCAATCCATTCTTGGGACACCCTTTATTTGAATAGAAGTTTGCATATTAAAAGAAACACCCCGAAGAAAAGCATCAAATCAGTATCATACAAAATTTCAAAACTATACTGGATACATTCACTACAGAGAGAAGGGGGGGGGGGTGGCACACATGTAGCATGGGCGACAAGGGAACGCAATAAACAACTAAGTAACTTCCGGTTTTCAATTTACAAATCATATTCGTATTCTAAGGTTTTTTTTTTAAATGTTTATGGTTCATTTTTCAGGCTGTTGACTTTTAAATCGTTTGCAATTTGAGAAAAGTGGTCTGGGGGGGGGGGCAATTTCAGAAACTTCGGAGACTTATGTGGGTGCAGTAGTGACTTTGTTCAATTTTGTCTTGTAGTGACCCAACCTTTGCTAGCGGCAACATTTTTCTTAACTTAGTTGTTAGTACCCAACACATTTTATATGGAGGGATATGGTTCTTCCCGAATAATTGGATCGCGGAATTCAATCGTCGAACTTAATAAGATAATTTTGAAACTTATTTGATTAAGGAGTATTGTATGTTGTATTATTGTAAGTTGTATGTATTGTATGGATTGTATTTTTAGGTAATGAGTGTTGTATGTATGTATGTGTGGTGTGTGGTATGAATTGTATATTGTAAGGATTACATTTTTGTATGCATTTTCTATGTTTAATAATTATCCGAAAAAACATTTCTTGTTGTATTTTTAAAGTTTTAACCTCCCCTTTTTGTCATCACAGCTCAGCCTGGCAGTACCATACGTGGGCGGACATTGGAGGATTGCCCATCTCTGGCATGTTAGGTGTGTACCCACCAGGTGGCTACGTTCTGGACATTGTCGGGTCTCAGACAGAAGCTCTGGAATCCCTGCAGTACTTACAGGCCAACTCGTGGATCGATCACATGACTCGAGTGGTCATCTTTGAGAACACGCTGTACACTCCCAACATCAACATGTTTGTCATGATCACTGCTATCTTCGAGTTCCCCCAGTCAGAGGTCATCATGGGTGACATCACCATGTATCCGTTCAGGTCAGTGAAACTGTCAGTGTGGATGTTTCATCATTCATCCATGCCAAATAGTTATTTTTCTTTATTTCTTAGGATAACTATTTTTGTCGTACGACCGGCTACAGAAGTAAGCAAACGTCAGCACTTCCATTAAAACAATTGAAATTTGATAATGTTTCTTAAAACAGACGTATCATCCGAATTTAAAGCCACAATCGAGAAGACACATTCTATAATGACGAATAACTGTTCACAAGAACTACGACCTCTATTTCACTTTTACTCTTCTAGCTATCGGCTATAGACTGAGCCTTCTACGTGTACTACCATTCTGTGTCTGGACTACCATTCTGTGCCTGGACTGCCATTCTGTGCCTGGACTGCCATTCTGTGTCTGGACTGCCATTCTGTGCCTGGACTGCCATTCTGTGCCTGGACTGCCATTCTGTGCCTGGACTACCATTCTGTGCCTGGACTACCATTCTGTGCCTGCACTGCCATTCTGTGCCTGGGCTACCATTCTGTGCCTGGACTGCCACTCTGTGCCTGGACTACCATTCTGTGCCTGGACTGCCATTCTGTGCCTGGACTGCCATTCTGTGCCTGGACTGCCATTTAATAGACCAACTACACTAAAGTGCACACTTTAATATTCTCACAAGTCAATGCAGCTAATTAAAAGCTGGGGTCGTAGTTAGGGTGGCACTTTGGTGACCAGCTGGATTGTGATGTAGCAGCACAACCTGCATGATGTGGTGTAATGGGAGATGAAATCTCTTAGATTCGGTTTTTATGGCGCCTTTCTTTCATCCCCACCACGGGGGTCTATAGCGGGGACTTAGGCCATGACCTGAAATATCCATTGGTCCTTACCGGGACAGTCGAGTGCTTTGCCACACGACTACCCTATACCACAATGCAAAATCTGTCTCATTAGTGGTTTATAGGATGTAAGAGAGAACCATCACATCCTTTCAGAGACTTAAAAAACAGCTTACAAGTTAAGGATACATTCTAAAAAAACAAAATAGATAACAATCATACAGTACATAAATACATTTTGTTTTAATATGAATTTAGATTTAACATTTTGGTGGACATATTTTTAACGATAATATTATAGAACAGTAAAACCTCATAAAGGCTTAATAGTGATATATTTCATAGAACAGTAAAACCTCATAAAGGCTTAATAGTGATATATTTCATAGAACAGTAAAACCTCATAAAGGCTTAATAGGGACATAGTTCATCTTAAATTGCTGTTTTCATGTGCCACTCCAAATGAAGTGTTACGTTCTTATATTTCACTCTGTGTGTATCTTATTTTTGTAATCATTCAAGTATAAAATGCTATACCTACAAGTTATCTGTATCTTCATTTTACTTTATTCAATTACACAACTTATTAGTACATTTTATCTCCATTGACAGTTTTATCAGATACCAACTATCTCACTTTTGTTGAATTCCAGCATGTTAACTGGCAGTTATCCCCATCGTTATGTTACTGCTTCACACAATGTGTGGGTCACTTAAGTCCGGTCAGTGAGTTCACACACAATGTATTAGCCAAATTGTGTCTACAGAGCGAGCTCAATTACACAATGTATTAAGCCACATGATAAGTCCAGTCAGTATGTTCATTTACACAATGTAAAATCCACCAATTATCTCCTTCGTTATATATTTCTCTTACACAACGCATTCATCACGTTGTTTCCCCTTGTCAGGTTGTTCAACTACACTTCCAATTATCCAGTAACCAGGCTGATCTGTGATTGGTTGGTCTACGTAGCCCTGATATTCTTTGGTCTTCGAGAGTTTCTTCTCATATACAGGGAGAGGTGGAGATATTTCCTCAAAATCTGGAACTTTCTAGAATTCGTTAATTTGTTGACATCAGCGGCCACCATAGCCTTCTCTGTTGGACACGCCATCATTGCTGACCAAGTGTCTAAGGAAGCCAATAAAGATCAAGGTCAGATTATAATTTAGAAAATTTTAATATCAATCATGTCCTTTTTAATGTTACCGGGTAATTAGCAGCGGCGTTTGGGAATGGCGATTGGGGCAAAAACAAAGCCTGTTCCCCCCCGCCCGCCTACAGTTACGGTTCTCGACCCCCCTCATTGGACAGTCACCCCTAGGTCCCGCGCATTCAACATAAAATGGAAGGCCACTTCTGATGGTAATTGAAATTATTTATATCAACAACATATTGATTCACCGACCAAGTTAAAATAATGAGTTATCTGTAACAAAAGTGAGTTGTTGTTTATTTTCGATGCTCGCTGAGAGGCTAAATTTGTTTACAGTGGCGTAGCTAGAGTACACGTCACCCGGGGCGGTACGTTCAAATGTCACCCCAGTGACCCCACACGACCCTTTGCTGAATGGTTAGGTGTAGCTAAATTTTTTTTTAAATCCGTCGGATTCGAATTTGCTCAAAAAACGTCGAAGTTCGAATGTCGTCGGATTCGAATTCGAACTTCGTCACACCCCTAGTTTTATCACAATTCCTTTATCAGACTATTTTCACACCTTAGCCTGGCTGAAAATATTTGTTGGAGGTGACATTGTGTCACCCTTTATATGCTGTCACCCGCGGCGGTCCGCCCCCTCGCCCCCCCCCCTTTAGCTACGCCACTGTTTGCTTCTGTTCCTGGTGAATTTTCCCGAGCCTACCTTAAATGGGTCATAACGGTAGTTGGGCGTTGTGATAGTCACCTACGAAAGGTGCCGTGGTCCCTCCGTGTGCCGTGGTCCCTCCATGTGCCCTGGTCTCTCCGTTGGCCGTGGTCCCTCCGTGTGCCCTAGTCCCTCCTTGGTCATTCCACTCTCTGCTATGGTGTGGATGTAAACTTATATTATTTTAGAATTATTACTGAAATCTATTTTTAGAAATATGTTCACATTTCAACCATTCGAACTATTGCTTATTGATAATCTTATTCTTTTCTCCAAAGGTCACTTCTATAACTTCCAGACTTTGGCCATGTGGGACCAACTGTTCGCCATCATGGCTGCCTTCTCGTCCTTCCTCTCAACTCTCCAAGTCCTTCATCTCCTCAGATTCAATAAGCGGATGTCTATTTTAGGAGCGACCATGAAACTCTCAGCTACTGATCTTGCCCCATTTTCAATCGTCTTCGCTATAGTTATTTTGGCTTTTGCTTCATTTTGGTAAGAATTATGCATTTATTATTTAGTCACTTATAGAAATGATTCTATGAAAATAAAAATAGAAAGTTCAATAAAAAATGTCAAAGAAAGTAAAATCAATGTTTACAAAAAGACAAAGGTAATAGAAAGTATGAAACCAATGTCTGATGTGAATTATTTTTTTCATCCATAAAAAAAAAAACTTAATTTAAATGGCTGCTCTTTTCTTCCTAGTGTTCTAACATTCGGCTCATTCTTAACTGACTACAGAAATGTTCTCCAAACTTTAGAAAGTCTGATGCTGGTCTCTCTCGGAAAATTTGATTATGAGGTAAGATATATCTGTGTGAGGATCTTAAAAGTTTGATATCAACTTTAAATTTTTGTTAGTAAAATTCCCTAACTGGCCATCGGTGCAGACATGCAGACAAAGTGTAGAATTCATCTGTTTCAATAACCTCGGCATTTTTAGGTTTTGTGGTTAGCACAACGCCCAGCCGCCTTTACTTCCCCACATAAAGTCATTTAAAGCTGGCTGGACTTGTGAGACTTTACATCAAATTTCACCTGGAATAATTTCCAAGGTTCTCACGAAGGAGCGAACTCAGAACTCTCAGATCGACAGTCGAGTATTTACACCACTCGGCCATCCGTCCCTTTATATTATTGTACACTGTAATTATTCAGGGTATTACGGTAAATTTAGTCCAATGGGTGATGGTGGAGCTGAAATGTCTAATTGGCTGAAATGTTAAAAACACCTGAGTGGTCATCGCAGTTTCAATTATGGTAAGAGTAATCTAAGACTGTCACTATAGTGGCTCCAGGACCTATATAAAACTGTCATTATAGTGGCTCCAGGACCTATATAAAACTGTCATTATAGTGGCTCCAGGACCTATATAAAACCGTCATTATAGTGGCTCCAGGACCTATACAAAACTGTCATTATAGTGGCTCCAGGACCTATATAAAACTGTCATTATAGTGGCTCCAGGACCTATATAAAATTGTCATTATAGTAACTCCAGGACCTATATAAAACTGTCATTATAGTGGCTCCAGGACCTATATAAAACTGTCATTATAGTGGCTCCAGGACCTATATAAAACTGTCATTATAGTGGTGCCAGGACCTATATAAAACTGTCACTGTAGTGGTGCCAGGACATGTATAAAACTGTCACTGAAGTGGTGCCAGGACCTATATAAAACTGTCACTGTAGTGGTGCCAGGACCTATATAAAACTTTACTATAGTGATGCCAGGACCTATATAAAACTTTACTATAGTGATGCCAGGACCTATATAAAACTTTACTATAGTAATGCCAGGACCTATATAAAACTTTACTATAGTGATGCCAGGACCTATATAAAACTTTACTGTAGTGATGCCAGGACCTATATAAAACTTTACTATAGTGATGCCAGGACCTATATAAAACTGTCACAATTGTGGCCCCAAGACCTATTCGAGATCATGAGATAAAAATTCCCCATGCTGGTAACATGATGTACAATGTTTTAACTTGTATCTTTCAGTGTAACATGATGTACAATGTTTTAACTTGTATCTTTCAGTGTAACATGATGTACAATGTTTTAACTTGTATCTTTCAGTGTAACATGATGTACAATGTTTTAACTTGTATCTTTCAGTGTAACATGATGTACAATGTTTTTAATTTGTATCTTTCAGTCTCTGTATGAAGTGAGCCCTATCCTGACCCCAGTCTTCATCCTCCTCTACATGACCTGTGTCATCTTCCTCCTCATAAACTTCCTTATCACCATCCTCATGGACTCCTTCGCCCAGGTCAGGGATGACGTCAACAAACAGCCCAACGACTATGAACTGGTCGACTACATCGTCGGTACAATGACCCATTTACTGTGGCAGTATAATCCGTTCAAGTTTTTCTGGTCACTGGCCGTTTTTTTTGGTATAGGTCAGTGGCTCATTTTCAGTGGCGTAGCGATGGGTAAGCAAGGGCGCGAGTTAAGCTCGCTACGCCACTGCTTATTTTTCTTCTGTTAGAATAGCTGTTCGTATGGATTGTTTAACTCTATGACATGCACTATGACATGTACTTAACTCTACGGCATGCACTTAACTCTATGGCATGCACTTAACTCTATGGCATGCACTTAACTCTATGGCATGCACTTAACTCTATGGCATGCACTTAACTCTATGGCATGCACCTAACTCTAGACATGCACTTAAATCTAGACATGCACTTATCTCCATGATATCCACTTAACTCTATGAAATGCACAATGACATGCACTTAACTCTACGACATGCATTTAACTCTATGACATGCACTTAACTCTATGACATGCACTTAACTCTATGACATGCACTTAACTCTATGACATGCACTTAACTCTAGACATGCACTTAACTCTAGACATGCACTTAACTCTAGACATGCACTTAACTCTATGACATGCACAATGACATGCACTTAACTCTATGACATGCACTCAACTCTAAGGCATGCACTTAACTCTATGACATGCACTTAACTCTATGACATGCACTTAACTCTAAGACATTCACTTAACTCTGTGGCATGCACTTAACTCTGTGGCATGCACTTAACTCTGTGGCATGCACTTAACTATGTGGCATGCACTTAACTATGTGGCATGCAGTCAACTCTATGACATCCACTAAACTCTATGATATCCACTTATCTCTATGACATACACTTATCTCTGACATACACTTATCTCTATGACATACACTTATCTCTATGACATCCACTTATCTCTATGACATCCACTTATTTCTATGACATCCACTTATTTCTATGACATCCACTTATTTCTATGACATCCACTTATTTCTATGACATCCACTAAACTCTATGACACGCAATTAACTCTATGACACGCACTTAACGCTATGACACGCACTTAACGCTATGACACGCACTTAACGCTATGACACGCACTTAACGCTATGACACGCACTTAACGCTCTGACACGCACTTAACGCTCTGACACGCACTTAGCGCTATGACACGCACTTAGCGCTATGACACGCACTTAGCGCTATGACACGCACTTAGCGCTATGACACGCACTTAGCGCTCTGACACGCACTTAGCGCTCTGACACGCACTTAGCGCTCTGACACGCACTTAGCGCTCTGACACGCACTTAGCGCTCTGACACGCACTTAACGCTCTGACACGCACTTAACGCTCTGACACGCACTTAACGCTCTGACACGCACTTAACGCTCTGACACGCACTTAACGCTATGACACGCACTTAACGCTATGACATGCAATAGAATGTAGTTAAATTTCCCATTTATTTTTAAGTTTTATTTGACCTATTCAGTGTCCCACTCGAAGCCTAAAAGTGAAAGAGGGAAATCTGTTCAGTCCGGCACAAATAATGATCTGGCAGTGGCTACTGTCAAGCCAAGCAAGAAAAAAATGTTGACCAAAGTCCAAATAAATTTCTTGAAATCTGAAATCGGCCTGGACCTAGTTGAAGACAGTCTTGACGGTTTAGAGAACAACATTGATGCTATTTATAGAATGATGTTAACATTTTGCTCTGGTAAATTAAACAGAAAGTCAAACAACTGGAGGAAAGCCATTGTTGAATTGCATGTTCCATCACTGATTGCATTAGATGCAAGTCGAGACCAAAAGTCAGTTGAGAACACGAGCCAGTCATTTGACCCCAGTGATATGACACCTTCACCATACATAGGTCGGAATATTTCCCCGTCACTTCCTGCAGTTAGACATAAAGTGCTGTTAACTCCTGCTAGGAAAATGGAATTGGCCACAGTTGAGCACAGTTTGAGAGCCTATGATGATACAGGGTCGAATGTTGACGATGTGACAGCGATGGAGGACAGCACCAATACATCCTGCCTTACCAACTCACCGGCAGCAGTGGTGCCCTCATACTGCCCATCACCGGCACCACCAGTTACACGATCCTACCGGCCCCCAGCACTGAAAAGATTGGAACCACCGTCACTATCAGTCGAACCATCAGCTACACCATCCTACCTGCCCTCAGCACTGGACAGATCGTCGGTCTCACCAGCTGGAGTGGTGCCCAGACTTAGCTGGTCCACTTCATCGGTCTCGCCGGCGGGATCAGAGGACAACGTATCATTCCCCAGGGACAAATTTCTACGGCCAGCCACACCAGTAGTATCATTCCCCAGGGACAAAGTTTTCAGTCCAGCCACACCAGTAGTATCATTCCCCAGGGACAAAGTTTTCAGTCCAGCCACACCAGTAGTATCATTCCCCAGGGACAAAGTTTTCAGTCCAGCCACCCACAACTTAACATTCTCCAAAGACAAAGCAACTTTAAGTTCAAGGACACCCAATGCATCATTCACCAGGGATACAATTCTAAGTCCGATCACCCCCATTGGGGTTGTGCCCACCCTTGAGACAAACATGAAACCAAAGAGGCGTTTGCTAAACCGGGCTAAATTTTATTACGATGACTCGTTTGAACTGAGTATGTTCCCTACAGAGTGGGATAGGCAACTCCCCTGGAAACACATGGACAAACGGCACGCGAAAGTTGATCGTCATTTTGATCGTTTACATGTGGATCATCCTACAGATCAATTGAATCCGATTCACTCCCGTGAAAGACTTGAATCAGAATCAATCCCGTGAAAGACCTGAATCAGTTTTTGTAAGCATAACATAATGGCTAAGCTAGCCACTGATTGAATCATACACCTAAAGACTGCTGTGATCTTTTTTCCATTACTGCAATGGATATCAATGTTAAGCTAGCCGAATATTTTCTACAAGTTATTTATAAAGTTTACTAAGTTTTTTTAGTATTAAAGGTTTTATAAATATTTTTCTTAATCAGAAAAAAAACGTTATATTATTTGTGTTAATGTAAAAAAAAATTGAAACTTCTCCTTAAGTTTTTTTTGTTCTTGTCTAGAAGATGATTTAATTAGAGTAATGAGTGAATTGTAATATGCACATGTATAAACGTATGAAATATCTCACTATATCACACATATAGTACAGATTAAACGTATGAAATAGTTCATTATATCACACATATAGTACAGATTAAACGTATGAAATAGCTCATATCACACATATAGTACAGATTAAACGTATGAAATAGCTCATATCACACATATAGTACAGTTTTCAACATAAAATAAACACACAACGTCACAACCTGCATTGAAACCAGTGTTTCCCAACGTGGGGCTTAGCCCCTACCAGGAAGGATGTTTGAGGGAAGGTGGGTAATAGAACCGTCTCGGCTGTCCATGATATATATATATATATATATAGTATATATATATATACCATATATATATGAAAGGTGTTTTGTTACCTCTGTCATCAAGATATCTTCATAAAATATTTCCATTCCCGTAACATTTAATTTTCCTTCTGAGTTTTTTAGGCCCGAGTTCTTTTGTTAGTCTTACGGGCCTTAACCCGGTACAATGTCCATGAAAATGTCTTAGATCCTAGGGCCCAAAAGTATATCTCTGCAACCCCCCCCCCCCCAGAGTGGCTCTGATCCAGACTTCATTCATCGAATAACTTTATTCTTGAAGTAACCCATTAAATTTCCTAAATCTTTCTATAGACGAGTTATATTTCCCAAGGCAAAAAGCTAGAATAAACGATCAACTGTTCTGCAGAGAATCAAACAGACTTAAACTTTTTGCTGAAGTTATAAATTAAGATTAAATTTCTTATAATTTAGAAATTAAATTAAATGTCATCCGAGACGTAGTTGCTGATATTCCTTGCAACAGAAGGTGACTGTGTGGCCATCACTCATGCACCAAGGCGCCGAAATCCCAGCAGAAGGCGTTAAAATTAGACCAATTATTTTTAATGTAACTTAGTTTAAAGAAAAAAAAAAGACACGATAAAAACTGTTTTTAAAAATAAGTTTTCTAATATATATATATATTACATTTTGCAACGCACGCATGTTTACCACTGATTTGATCTACCAGCACGCGGTAATCCACCTGCTAGCTTAGATATCAATCTAAAACATAGTTTTATTGATGCAAGGGAAATAGCCCATTTATTGGTGCCGTTCGTCATAGTAAAACAAGGTTATATCCCTTAATTGGTATAAGAATTATTTTTACTCATGTTTGCTAAAAATAAAAATATATAACTAATTAATAGCAAAATTGAATAATGCATTATCATGAAGCAAGAGCATGTATGTAAAATTTCAAGAAAATCTATCACTAAAAAGAGCCTCAAAAATCGATTACAAAATTTTTCCTAAATAAATAACCAGAGGTTTTGAGTTAAGAAAATGGTAACCAAAAAGTGGCTGCATAAAAGTTTCCCACAAACTCAAAATACAAAACAGTCGGCTCTATGTAAATTTATCAATCCTGCAACTATTTACACTGATGACAACTTAGAAGACTAGTATTTTAAAGTAAAATAATGGGTGATTAACTACATATATCCTCATAAACAGTAAGGACGGGTGATCGTGCGTGTTTGGGTAGGCCTACTCGACTGTCTCTGGTTCGAACCTCAGTGAGAGCCTTTGGAATTTTCGCAGGTAACTTTAAATAAAATAAAACGCTTTAACTAAATGCAAACGTTTAAAACAACAACAACAATTCATGTCATACAAATTATCATTACTAAAAATATGAGCGTGGGCGTCCATCTTGGTGTATAATTGACTTACTGCTACTTATCAACTAATGTGAATACATTAGGCTCAGTATATTGTAAATCTACCCCCACACACACACACGTTTAATATTAGTTATGTGCGAGTGTTGACCTGAGGCACCATCAGCGAACTCCGGTCAGGGCCGACGGAATTGTTCATGTCCTGGTGAATGTTTACTTCTATGTCTCCCGTTCATGTCCTGGTGAATGTTTACTTCTATGTCTCCCATTCATGTCCTGGTGAATGTTTACTTCTATGTCTCCCATTCATGTCCTGGTGAATGTTTACTTCTATGTCTCCCGTTCATGTCCTGGTGAATGTTTACTTCTATGTCTGCCGTTCATGTCCTGGTGAATGTTTACTTCTATATCTGCCTTTCATGTCCTGGTGAATGTTTACTTCTATGTCTCCCGTAGTGCCGCATTGGCCATTGCATTATCGGCTGTCCTGGTGAATGTTTACTTCTATATCTGCCTTTCATGTCCTGATGAATGTTTACTTCTATGTCTCCCGTTCATGTCCTGGTGAATGTTACTTCTCTGTCTCCCGTTCATGTCCTGGTGAATGTTTACTTCTATGTCTCCCGTTCATGTCCTGGTGAATGTTTACTTCTCTGTCTCCCGTTCATGTCCTGGTGAATGTTTACTTCTATGTCTCCCGTTCATGTCCTGGTGAATGTTTACTTCTATGTCTCCCGTTCATGTCCTGGTGAATGTTTACTTCTATGTCTCCCGTTCATGTCCTGGTGAATGTTTACTTCTCTGTCTCCCGTTCATGTCCTGGTGATGTTACTTCTCTGTCTCCCGTTCATGTCCTGGTGAATGTTTACTTCTATGTCTCCCGTAGTGCCGCATTGGCCATTGCATTATCGGCTGTGGTGGGAAAGGAAAGAAAATAAAAAACTGTCCCAAACTGGTTTATAGGATCTAAGAAATTTACATCTCATCCTTCCAGGAAATTTACAGCATAAAAAGTGACCGTTTGAAAAAAAAAATTGAAAAGTGACAAATCCATGGAATTATTTGAAGACATCTTTGTTTACTTTGTAAAGGTTTTAATTGTTCAACATACAGTTTAAAAGATATCGATTTAATGGACAAAAAATTTTCTTACAGAAATGAGTAATGGACACCAATTTAAAGTTACAATTATAGTTTATTGTAAATATAGAAAAATGACCATAAGATAAGGAATTGTTCTATTAAATCTTTAGGTATGCTGTTGTCTTTTCCAAAACTGGCAATTTAAACAAATACATAATACTGCAAGGCAACACTTTAGGTAAAAACAATATTTTTTGTTCTATAATTTAGTTATACAATTATGTCTGCTTTTCCTCAAATTTCTTTACAAGTTCATTTTCTATTATATACTGTTTAAAAAAAAAAATGATACATTTTTTGTGTGATTGTTATCACATATATTGAAATGATAAATTGTGTGATTGTTATCACATACATTGAAATGATAAATTGTGTAATTATCACATACATTTTCTGATTTCAAAAAACAAAGTAAAACAGTAATTAAATAAGTTTTAAAACGGTCACTGGCTTGCAGCATTTTGCTTTGTCCGTAAAACATTGAAAGAAAAAGTGACGGCAGAAGACACAATTATCACAAATTAAATGATTGTACTTTTACATGGTTATCAGTTTCAATAAATTGCTCTAAACAACAAACAGCACAGTAAGTTTTTGTACTAATGTTACTGTATTACATGAAATACTACAACTATACAAAAACATTATTGGTGTGTAACAAAACAATTTATTTAAACAGTGATTTGATTTTCTTCCAGATGAAGTCCACAATCTCATAGTCGTTACTTTGAAGGGCAACATTTTCTTTGACTTGGGTGAAAGCTTCGCCGATGATGGTCAGAAATATACTCATCAGTCCAATGTAGACCACGCCTATGTAACTGTACAGACAGGATAAATGATCACATTAATCTCAGATAATAGATACCACTAGGTGCGGAATGTTAATATAAACTTGTCTACCAAATAGATCTAGGTGCGGAATGTTAATATAAACTTGTCTACCAAATAGATCTATGATATAAACTTGTCTACCAAATAGATCTATGATATAAACTTGTCTACCAAATAGATCTATGATATAAACTTGTCTACCAAATAGATCTATGATATAAACTTGTCTACCAAATAGATCTATGATATAAACTTGTCTAACAAATAGATCTATGGTCAAAACACCATTATCAACAGAGTTTCTGTATAAACAATATATAGTTAGGAGCGTTGTATTCTTATGGTTAGCAGCAATGTATTGTTAAAGGCGTAGTATTTTTATCGGTATGAACATACTACTATATATCTATGGTGATATCTATTTTATGCAGTCTTTTCAGTGAAAAGTTTGCTAAAGCATAACAGACGGCTATGCTAAAGTACAATATAATAATGCGGCCAAGTACTATATTCTGTCATTTCCCTATTCACGAGCAATTTTTATTTCTTAAAAAAGATTTAGTTACATAGTTTTCTCACGTATATCAACATACTAAACTTACCTAAACACAAACAACGGACCCACATATATCAACATACTAAACTTACCTAAACACAAACAACGGCCCACATATATCAACATACTAAACTTACCTAAACACAAACAACGGGCCCACATATATCAACATACTAAACTTACCTAAACACAAACAACGGGCTCACATATATCAACATACTAAACTTACCTAAACACAAACAACGGCCCACATATATCAACATACTAAACTTACCTAAACACAAACAACGGGCCCACATATATCAACATACTAAACTTACCTAAACACAAACAACGGCCCACATATATCAACATACTAAACTTACCTAAACACAAACAACGGACCCACATATATCAACATACTAAACTTACCTAAACACAAACAACGGGCCCACATATATCAACATACTAAACTTACCTAAACACAAACAACGGACCCACATATTTCAACATACTAAACTTACCTAAGCACAAACAACGGGCCCACATATATCAACATACTAAACTTACCTAAACACAAACAACGGGCCCACATATATCAACATACTAAACTTACCTAAACACAAACAACGGGCCCAAATATATCAACATACTAAACTTACCTAAACACAAACAACGGCCCACATATATCAACATACTAAACTTACCTAAACACAAACAACGGGCCCACATATATCAACATACTAAACTTACCTAAACACAAACAACGGACCCACATATATCAACATACTAAACTTACCTAAACACAAAATAACGGGCCCACGTATATCAACATACTAAACTTACCTAAACACAAACAACGGACCCACATATTTCAACATACTAAACTTACCTAAACACAAACAACGGGCCCACATATATCAACATACTAAACTTACCTAAACACAAACAACGGGCTCACGTACATCAACATACTAAACTTACCTAAACACAAACAACGGGCTCACGTACATCAACATACTAAACTTACCTAAACACAAACAACGGGCCCACATATATCAACATACTAAACTTACCTAAACACAAACAACGGGCTCACGTACATCAACATACTAAACTTACCTAAACACAAACAACGGGCTCACGTACATCAACATACTAAACTTACCTAAACACAAACAACCGGCCCACATATATCAACATACTAAACTTACCTAAACACAAACAACGGGCTCACGTACATCAACATACTAAACTTACCTAAACACAAACAACGGGCCCCAGAAAGGTTGGGCACTGGACAGTTCATTAAAATCAAAGCTGCCCAGGGCAAAAGCGAACATGGCCTCAGCAGTACTCACGACGTTCTGATAGCTGGTCAGTTGGTTACTAAACAGTAAGTAGCCAGTGGCGGTGAAGGCGAAGAAGTACAAGAAGAAGGTGATGGAGAAAACACTCAAGTCTTTTGAGGCCAGTTTGACCTGCAGAACGTCAACAAAAGGAAATACTGGTGCAACAAGCAAATGTGTTTTACAGCAGCTTACAAATAATCTAAAATACTCGACAATAATCAAACATCATTAATACAAGACAATAATCAAACTTCATACAAAGTATTACCCAGACAATCATCAATTATGTAAGATATTACTCATACAAACATACGTTTTCTATCGTTAGTCTTATTTAACCTTTTTTAAGATCATGCCGGTACTCATACAAACATCATTCATACAATACAGTACTCATACAAACATCAGTCATACAATACAGTACTCAAACAGACATAAGTCATACAATACAGTACTCATACAAACATCAGTCATTCAATACAGTACTCATACAAACATCAGTCATACAATACAGTACTCATACAAACATCAGTCATATAATACAGTACTCATACAAACATCAGTCATACAATACAGTACGCATACAAACATCAGTCATACAATACAGTACTCATACAAACATCAGTCATTCAATACAGTACTCATACAAACATCAGTCATACAATACAGTACTCATACAAACATCAGTCATATAATACAGTACTCATACAAACATCAGTCATACAATACAGTAAGCATACAAACATCAGTCATACAATACAGTACTCATACAAACATCAGTCATACAATACAGTACTCATACAAACATGAGTCATACAATGCAGTACTCATACAAACATCAGTCATACAATACAGTACGCATACAAACATCAGTCAAACAATACATGTCTTACCGTAGAACCCAACATTCCCATCTTCTTATTAAACTGTAACAATCTGAGGAACTGTATTGTAGCCATGAAGACAACAGCTGCCATGACATACCCATACAGTTCATCGTACAGGGCGATTGTGTTGAAATTTACAAAACCATCTGAAGAGGAACAAACCTTATATAAATAAAAATTCATTAATAATTGCGGCAGTATACGATTTAATTAAGTGAGAGATAACACCAGTGTCGTAGCGAGCTTAACTCGCACCAGGGACACAATATCTTTTTAACGCCCCCCCTCCCTATTCGAAAACCATATAATATTATATGTAAAATATACCATTTGGCGCCCCTTTGTGAGTAGCGCCCGGTGCGTGATGTCCCACTTTCCACCCTTCCCCTGCCCCCCCTACGCCACTGGATCAGACCCACAATTGAGACTTTGTGAAATTATAGAGATCAGTGAACAAGATAAACAAATGTGTCCCTATAGTAGGAAAATCAGAAAAATTATATATAAAAAAAAGAAGTTAATGTGTGAAACAGCCCCGTAGCGTGAAAATTGTACAGGAGGGGCCAGGCATTCTTCAGCAGGGCCAGGCAATAGCGGGGGGGGGGGGGCATGTAATACATTTTACTAAGTAGAACAAAAAATCGGGGGGGGGCAGACAAAACGCAGGGGCCCCCCGCACGCTACGGGCCTGGTGTGAAACCATGTTTACCAGCATGTATTAAATGTCACAGAGTCTTAATCAAACTTAAACAAGACCTATGTTGATCTATTAAACACATCTTTGAAATACTGACCCAGACAGTCATCAATTGACCCAGCCCTAACTGACAGTAATCAACTCTAAAAAGCAGCACAGTGAACTATGTGTGACAGTGAATGAAAACCTGTTGGATAAAACACATTTTTATACAGTGCAGCACAGTGAACTATGTGTGACAGTGAGTGAAAACCTGTTGGATAAAACACATTTTTATACAGTGCAGCACAGTGAACTATGTGTGACAGTGAATGAAAACCTGTTGGATAAAACACATTTTTATACAGTGCAGCACAGTGAACTATGTGTGACAGTGAATGAAAACCTGTTGGATAAAACACATTTTTATACAGTGCAGCAGAAGTGAAACAAACTGAACCACGTGAACATGAAAAAGATATTATTAATACAATTTATTAAAATGAATACATGCACACAGACACAAACACACATAGACGCACACAAATACACACACAGACAAAAATACACACACACACACACACACACACACATACACACACAGACTATCGAAAACATTATTTATTACAAAAATACGAATATGCCATAGAAATGAATTAATTGAAAGATAGAATACCTAAATCCCCAAAATTCTAAGTAACGGACCACTTCATTCTTACTAAACAGACCACACAATTTTATCTAGCTGACCACAAATTTTACCTTAAAGACCACACAATTCTACCTAAAACGACACATTTCTTCTATCTAAAAACCACACAATTCTACCTAACAGACACACAATTTTACCTGACCACACAATTCTACCTAAAAACGACATAATTCTACATAAAACACCACCTTAATTCTACCTAACTGAGCTCGACAAGACACTTAGACACTTAAAGTACCTGATTTCCTGTTTTGCAGAGCGCTGAGTGCCACATCGGTCAGAATATGTTTGAAGGCATACAGTACAATACAGGCAACAGCTAGACACAACAAAACAAACTCCAAGATGTTCCAGAAGTCCGTGAAGTATGCCAGTTTCTGAAGTCTGACTTTCTTGATGCACTGGACAAAGAACACAATGGTCACGATGCCAAAGAAAATTTCAAACACCAAGACGATGACACCAAACCCTCCGATGTAGCTAATTAGTCGGAACACCTGCATGTGGAAGTAAACATTACTATAGGCCGAATATAATTTGTGCTCACCATAAATTGTAGGCTAAATATGATTAATACACACTAGTACCTGTAGGCCTAATGTAATTAATACACACACAATAACCTGTGCACTTAATTCATTTACCACTCTAACAACATTTACTTCATTTTAAAAACAATTAATCTTATTTCTTATTGGTAGCTAAACATTGAAACTTTTTTTTGTTTTGTTTTAATAACAATATGGAAAAAACAGTTGAATACATTTTCGTTTTATCCTTTAAATATTTTTTGAATGTTCTAATGATGGTTTTTATATTGAAATTTCTTTTTTGTTTATTGAAGGGCATTGTTAGGCGTATATTAAAGAATTAACTTATTAAACAAAAATTAAGAGGTTTATTTGAGCCTATTCAGCTTAAAAAATAACAACCGCAACATAGGAGCATAGACATTAAAACTGTAAACACAAACAGAAAAACTACAACAACATACCAGCAAACAGATTAAAACTGGAAATACAAACAGGACAACTACACCAACATACCAGCATAAACATTAAAACTGGAAACACAAACAGGACAACTACACCAACATACCAGCATAAACATTAAAACTGGAAATACAAACAGGACAACTACACAATCAGAAGATGACAGTAAGCATGCATTTCTCATTGATTGCAACTAAAAGTGTGTTCTAAAATATAACGACATAAAGTTGTCTTTCTAAAGTATATATTAATGTTTGCTACTTTAAAAAGACTACTACTATAAACCAATCACCGCGTATGTCCGCGGTGCAACCTGTGCTATGCGAACCCCAATGGGCACTGGAAAGTTTATGCAGGAGTACAAAGCGACTTATAATTTTCGTTAAAAACGTCTACCAATAATTTGAAGTTCGCACAGTTTACTGCGTATGAGGGGTAACCGCTGAATATTTTCACACACGTTGGGATACAGAAAATGCTGAGAACCGCTGCCGTATGTCTGTCAATCAAACCAATTATGGACCTTGACGTCTGCCATGCTCACTGCAGTTCCTATCTGTAGGAACTCGATCACTGCAGTTACTGAAGTAAATAGGTTCACGTTGGGGTTGTAGATGGTGTATTCCAGGAAGATGGCCTTGGTGTTCAGATCTATCCAGTTCTCAGACTTGGCTTTCTCCAGGATGGACACAGTCCGACCGTAGGTACGTTTCGTGAGAATAACGTAGCCACCACCTTTGTAGGTAGCGATATTGCCCACAAATGGTGCAGTCTTCAGGTCTATAGCATCTTGGTAGACCTGCATTGGAAAGAATATTTATGGCCCACTTGCAGTATAAGGCTAGGGTTATAGAAATTGTTTATTTATAATCTGAAATATAAACCTAAATAATTTAGGATATTACATTCTAGACTTATATAAACCTAAATAACTTAGAATATCACATTCTAGACTAATATAAACCTAGATAATTTAGAATATCACATTCTAGACTAATATAAACCTAGATAATTTAGAATATCACATTCTAGACTAATATAAACCTAGATAATTTAGAATATTACATTCTAGACTAATATAAACCTAGATAATTTAGAATATTACATTCTAGACTAATATAAACCTAAATAATTTAGAATATTACATTCTAGACTAATTTAAACCTAGATACTTTGGAATATTACATTCTAGACTAATATAAACCTAGATAATTTAGAATATTACATTCCAGACTAATATAAACCTAAATAATTTAGTATATTACATTTAAACTACTGAAGGGAGAAAATACAATTTAATAAACAAGACCAAATTTCGAAGAATATTTTCAAATACATTTCATAGAATTCCACACCTTATATTTTATCATTATAGCATAGTGGAGATATTTTAGAGTTGTAGAATAAATTCTTAATTAGATGCAAAAAACCTTAAAACGAAAAGCCTCAGCAAAAAATGGTATTAATTGGGTAAGAAAAACGACAAGTCTGTTGTAGAATTAGGGTTAGGTAGGGTATGTTTCTATGTAGAGGAGATAATAATACAAGACATACACATGCAGTTAATAATACAAGTAGGACTGTACCGGAATCCGATTCCGGTTCCTGTTAAGCCGGACTCCGGCAGTTTTAATAAATCCGGTTCCGATTCCGGTTCCGATTAAAATGTGCCGGATTTCTTTGTTGTCTGAAATTTTGGTGTAAGAATTTTTTATGGCGCAACATAATTTTTAAATATTTAGCGCTATACATTCAAATTCAAACAATAACTTCCTTTCTTTCTTTCCTGCATTTTCAAAAATTCAAACACGTTGATCGCTTTTAGTTCTATATGTAAGTAAAAATATATTAAAAAGGAAGATTTGAATCGTATTTAGTCTAGTCATACGACACCTTACATTCCGCTACTTTTGATTCCCTGTTTACTATAAACTATATTTAGCTATAAAAGTATAATTTCTTTAAAGAGCAGACAACGATCTATTTTTGGGTGTTTACAGTTTAAAAATAGTTTAATAAATTATTTTTCTGCATATTGTTTAATTTAGTTGATTTTGTCACGATGTGGATAAAATTCCTCGCATATTTAGATAAATAACTTGAAGATACATTTTTAATTGTGCATTAAAGTGATATTGATTTAGATTTGAAATGCATTTTAATTTGCGTTTTTATGGGAAATAGTTAGTCAGATAATGATTTAAAGGAAAGTATGAATGAAATAACAAGGTTTAGTGACGTCACTATGGAAAACTAAAGAAAAATAAGCTGTCGGGTGGTGCCACAGTATATAATATATATAAATATTTTTTGGAATTCATTTATTAATAAACATGTTTATTATACTTTCTAAGATATGTTACCCATTTCTCTGTTAGATTGTAATAGAAATCAAGTTAAATTAGGTACAGCTTTATTAAATAATTTTTCAAAACAAAGAACCTGTTATTTTGGCAGAGTTATCTTTCAAGATTGGGAAAGGGGTTTTAGTCACATTCTTCAAGATCTAAATGATTAATACTGTTTTTCGCTATCTAGAACTTAAAAACTAAATTTGTATTCTATTTTTATTCTTATATCGTTTTTATGTTAGGCGAGAAATTACTACTTCGTTCGGAAGAGTTACTATTTAATTCGGAAAATCCGGTTCCTGTTCCGATTCCGGCAGAATTCAAATAATAAATCCGATTCCGGTTCCGATTCCTGTAGGATCTAAAAATTACAATCCGGTACAGCCCTAAATACAAGACATTCAAATGGAGGTAATAATACAAGACATACATAAGCAAGTAATAATATAAGACACACAAATGGAGGTAATAATACAAGACATACAAATGAAGGTAATAATAAAAGACATACAAATGGTGATAATAATACAAGACATACAAATGAAGGTAATAATAAAAGACATGCAAACGGAGGTAATAATACAGGACATACAAACGGAGGTAATAATACAAGACATACAAACGGAGGTAATAATACAAGACATACAAATGGTGATTTGGAGTCCTTCAGCTGATCAGCTTCGTACTCTGAAGGTTTTTGCCAAAATGGAAGATACGGTTTTGTGTCGTCACTAGTCCAGCCATAACCGTCACGACAATGATTGATGACCGACTTGAGTTCAGACATGATGGTACAAGTATCTGTGGAATACATTCATCAGATATGATGGTACGAAAATCTTTGGAATACTTTCACAAGACAACTTCATTCAAGTATATGTTTAATACATTCACAAGACAACATCATTCAAGTATCTGTGTAATATGTTCACAAGACAAGATTGTACAAGTATCTGTGGAATGCATTCATCAGATAAGATGATACGAGTAAATGTGTAATACATTCACCAGACAAGATGGTACAAGTAAATGTGTAATACCGCGATTGTCAACCGAAGGTATGCGTACCCCAATGGGTACGGGTAAAATGATACAGGAATACACAGCGATATATAATTTTCGTCTACTACAACCTGGAGCTTGAAAAATTTCACAAATTTGCTGCCTGAATATTACCAAACAACTTGCCCAAGTAAAGTACTAGAAAGGTAAGCAACTAAGTTCATTTATTAGAGCACTTACGTTTGAGGGTTACCCGCGAACATATTAACGTACCCTCTATACTTCTTACCGTTCTTCACCCTGAGTTGTCTTATCCTGGCCACGCCCACTCGGCGACTGTCCAGGTCAGCTATACAGGCCACGTCACGCCAATATCTGACGTCAGTTCCGTTGGCGTATTGTTGGACATAAAAGGCTGGTAGAAATGTTTCTTGTAGCCATGTCCAGTAATCCTGGATAGATACAATCTAACCAAAAAATAGTAATAATAATTCTTGATAACTGTACACTTTGTAAAAAAACAACAAATACGCCATCGGGAAAGATAAAATATAGAACTCATCTGTTTTTATTTTTAACCTCATTCTTAAAAGGGATTGTGTGGTTACCACAACGCCCAGCTGCCTTCACTTCCATATCTGACGTCAGGTACACAATCAAAGCTGGGTGGACTAGTGGGGACTTAACACCAACTTTCACCTGGAAAACTTCCCTTGGTTCTCACCGAGAATCGAACCCCGGACTCTCAGTTCGACTTTCAAGTACTCTACGCTGCTCGGCCTTTCGTCCACCCATTTGTAGAAAATGTGTATGCAAATTATTTCATTAGCTATACGACATGTAATAAGTTAATCAACCAATAGCATTGAGCTTTAGTTTTTTTTTAATTCAAGGGACATTCTGCGATGTTTGCCAAGGCTTTTGGTGATGGTGACTACATTCTTTGGTTGAAATGTATTTTTAAGATCCGCATATTTGTCCCTATAAAACAAGATTTGGTTTAGCGAAATAAATGAAAAAATATAATAAAAAAAACTGATTCAGTTCTCTGGTGAGAACCAAAGGAAAAATATTTCAAAATCCCATTAGAGGTTATATTGTATCTAATACATAATCGTCTAAACTAGGCGGTAGACCAACCGTACGTGTGTATAACTATAAAAATAGTCTGGGAAATTCCAAAATAGGTAGTAATGCGCAAATTATGTAAAGTTGTGAAGATGGCCAAATGGATACAACTCAATTATAAGGAGTCGACTAATCACTGTACTAGTTAACTCGCTTGGTTTTTTTTTTTAATTTGTTGTAGATTTCTTTTATATCGTAGGTAGCAGTCAGCGTCAGCAGGCTTTTCAACTAGTCTAGGAGATAAACAGCTCATCCTTAAAGGGACTTCATAGAAATGCTAATATTCTAAACGTTTGTAAAATACAACATAAACATAAATACGTGTATACTACTATACGAGAGTACTAAATGTTGTAACCTCGTCAAAATTGTCCAGCAGTATCCCTCGGACATTGGTATTGTACATGTAGGACTGCTGGTCTCTCTGCTGGTAGGACAAGAAGAAAATAATGGCCAGGAAGATGACATAGACTACAATCTCTTTCAGCACAGCCTCCATCTTGACCTCCATCAGTCGAGTCTCGCGGAGTTGGGCCAGTAGTGCAGGGTCAGGTGGCTGGAACTCGGAGTTCTCGGACCTTCTCTGTAACATGATCTCTGGGGATGGACACAGTTGTCTTTCCATACAAGTCATTGGCCATTTTAATAAGTTGTCATATTGGCAATAGAATCTATCACCGGGCAATTCTATTTTAAGCTCGTCGGGATTTACTTTTATTTCAACATACTCTAGAACAAGAGCTTAAGTACTGCACAGTTTTAAAAGTTCAATAGGTCAAATGTAGATATACAGGCTACATGTACAAGTCAAATATCGATATATAAGAGCTACCTGTACATGTCAAATGTCGATATAAGTGCTACTTGTACAAGTCAAATATCGATATATAAGAGCTACTTGTACATGTCAAATGTCGATATAAGAGCTACTTGTACATGTCAAATGTTGATATAAGAGTTATTTGTACATTTCAAATGTCGAATGATAAATACATACCAACTAAAAATCTCTAAAATGGTCAAAAGTCGTTTTGTATGATAGGAAAAGTTATTTAAGAAGAGTTGAATCTAGATCATTCAGGTCGGCAGTCTGGGGGCTCTACCAGCTCGGTAGCCCATGCCAGCCCGTCCCCCCTATTAAGATTGTTGTACCCTCATAGAAGCAACTCACGTGATAAACTTGTCTCGTCTTTAGTCGTGTCCTGCGCCTCTCTGCCAGCCAGCACTCTGTTGATGTCTTCGTCCAGATCTTCTTCGTCTAACTCGGGTTTTTTCAGGACGCATGCAATGAACGCCACTAACAACAACACCTGTCAAATAATGTATATAATGTTAGGTAGTATTGAGTGTTTATATGTTAAAATATAAGATAATATTTAGTGTTCGTTTATAATGTAAGAGAATATTTTAGTGTTTGCTCATTATGTCAGATAGATTCACTGAATGGATTAGTTGAATGCAAATTATGAAATAATAAATAAAATAAGTTTTTATAGTTTTTAAAGATCTTGTGTTTGGTTCAAATACGTTTTTAATTTAGAGCAACATGACACATGAATATGTAACAAACCAACATTTAGTGTAACGTGACACATGACTTTGTATCAAACCAACAAATCTTATCTCAGACGGCCATACCTTAATTGGCTGTATGATGACCACTGACTCAAAAAATGACAAAATAAATGTGGTCAGCCATTGGTTGGCCTTATTCCTACCCCACTCCATGCTGTACAGAATGGTGAAGAAACCAGAGGCCGCAATACTGAAGAAACATACTGTGGAGAGAATGTATTGAATGGTATTAGTTATCTAGTGGTTGATACTTAAGAAATATACTGTGGAGAGAATGTATTGAATTGTATTAGTTATCTAGTGGTTGATATTTAAGAAATATACTGTGGAGAGAATGTATTGAATGGTATTAGTTATCTAGTGGTTGATACTTAAGAAATATACTGTGGAGAGAATGTATTGAATGGTATTAGTTATCTAGTGGTTGATACTTAAGAAATATACTGTGGAGAGAATGTATTGAATGGTATTAGTTATCTAGTGGTTGATACTTAAGAAATATACTGTGGAGAGAATGTATTGAATGGTATTAGTTATCTAGTGGTTGATACTTAAGAAATATACTGTGGGGAGAAGGTATTGAATGGTATTAGTTATCTAGTGGTTGATACTTAGAAAACATATTGTGGAGAGAAGGTATTGAATGGTATTTATTATCTAGTCATTTTAGTGGTTGATACTTAACTTGTACATAAGTATATATTAAGGAAGAAATGTAGGTGACAGTAGGCATATATCACTGTGACAAAGTGTATGTCTGTGACAGAATGTATGACTGTGACAGAGTGAATAACTGTTACAGAGTGTACGACTGTGACAGGGTATATGACTGTTATTGAGTGAACGACTGTGACAGAGTGTATGACTGTGACATGAAGGGTCCATTTTAGAATGGGCACCTACCATTACTTTGATAAACTACAGTTCAACAAGGTATAAAGCTATCTCAAGGGTGGGCAAACTTTTTGAACCGTGGACCACAATGGTTTCTTAAATAGGGTACAGGGGACGTAACTAGAGTAGATGGATGAAGTGTTTATATAAAATAGTTAAATAACATGACGAGCCAGATCAAACAACCTGACAACTACACTAGTTCAGGTCTAGACTAGTTCAGGGCTAGACTAGTTCAGGGCTAGACTAGTTCAGGGCTAGACTAGTTCAGGGCTAGACCAGTTCAGGGCTAGACTAGTTCAGGGCTAGACTAGCTCAGCGGGATGAAGTTTACCAAGGTTTGTGCTATGTGCTAGACACAAAATCCTCTTATTAGTCTGATATGTAGTTGTAATAACTGGCAAAGCTCTAAATACATCTTGTTTTAATGTCCACGTAGTCTAGTTTAATAAATAAAAAAAATTTATACATTATAATAATATATCATTAGTCGTGTGCTGCCTTATAGTGTAGCGGCATTGTAATGTAGCAACATTGCATTAAGAATAATTAAAATGAACACATATCACCGCTTACATGTCCAGGCAATGTAGATGCACCAAGGTGGAAAGGAAAAGGGTTTCTTCTTTTTTGGTTTCAGAAACTGGAGACTGTCATTCCTCTCATTGCTGGGCTGGTCAGCATCCTCATATTTCTTTTTCTTGAAATTGTTGATGACATTAGTGATGCCCTCTTTTAGTCTGGTCAACCTGCGCAGAAATATTTCTTTTTATTTGGTCACATAATACATTGAAAATAACCATCTTTTCAGTTTTTGTTTATAAAACAAAAAAAATGGCATGTTTTGACATCATGTTTTGAGCATTTTAGAAATGTAAAGAAGTTCAATTGAAAATGAAAATTATCATCGTACCTGCTTTCTTTTGGTTTATTGCCCCAGAGCATGGACGTGGAAGATGAAATGTTTCTCCAACGGAACTTACGGCTGTCCTTGACCTGGGGCTGGTTCGCTTGAGAGACGACATTTTTCTTGGGCTCACACTTCCGGAAAAACGTCATCATCAAAAAACTTGGCGGGAAAACAATGATGGTGCTGGCAAAACTGATGAAAAACTGATAGAGATTTGATTCATGAGTTGAATATATATGTAGTAGATGTTCAACAAATGAGAATGATTCGATTCATTAGTTGTCTTAATACAAAGTTGAATAGATTCTGTTTAACACATGTATGTATATATGCACATATATGTGTGTGTGTGTGTGTTTGTGTGTGTGTGATAGCTGTATGATAAAGACTAGAATTAGGAAGAAGTTAACTTAATCATGTGGTGAGCCTTACCTGAGATAATGTAAAGGTTAACGGACCAATTTTAATGGCTTCAACATCAGTTTGAGTCTCAGCTCCTTTGAACCACATGGCGTTGGTGATCATGGTCAGAAATAACAGGGACATACAGCAGGACAGTCGCTGGACCTGTGCATGATAGAATATTGGAGTAGAGATTAACTTAAATTACGTAATAGAACATTGGGGTAAAGATTAAATGTTATTACATGATAGAACATTGGGATAGAGATTAAATGCTATTACGTGATAGAACATTGGGGTAGAGACTAAAAACAATTGCAATATAGAACTTTAAGTAAATAATAAGTAAAAAAAACTATTTATAGTTTGTTTCATTATTGGCTCAACTTTTTAAAAAACTAAAACTTTTTTCCTTGATAATTTTTATATTACTCATAGAAATTAGAATATTTAATCAGCTTGAAATATTACTCACTCTGGTAAAATTACTGCGTGTTGGTCTTGAGAACACAGACACCCATAGGTGGTCATTGGCCAATTTCTTCCTTGCAGAGGAGGAGAACAACTGTTTGAATGCGATGAGGTCATCTAGTCCAGCCACAGGAAGTATTCTATCTACCAGACCGTCATCTTCCTCCACCGCTAGCCACCGGTCACACAAGAAGATGAACCTGAATTGTTGTTGGACATCGTGTACAGAATCCATGTCAATAAATGGCTTACTGCTTGATTGATTGTTATCATATGAAATGTCATATGTCAAATGTCAAATTAATGATGCAGACTGAGTGTCAGCAAGTCTAGTCTGTATACTTACCTTTCACCTGTCTGAAGGTCATTTATCTGTACCTGATCCAGGTACCATGACTGGTTTTTCCCTTTCCCACTGTTGTCGTGCCAGATTCTCAGGAAATTTAACGGACCAAGACACGAGTCAACACTCATGACGTAATTATAGATTGACCCACTGGCCAGATGCTAGATGTCAATGAAGATAAAAGAAAAATTTTATTCAGCCATCTCTGCTTTCTGCTTTTACTAATGAGCGTAATTTGTTCATACAAGTTCATCTATTTATGAGTAAACTCTAGAGTGCGTTATGGTTTAACTGTACTTCACTATACCAAATAGTATAACTGTGTGACTATACTTTACTGTACCATATAGTATAACTGTATGAATATACTTTACTGTACCTTATGGTATAACCGTATGAATAAACTTTACTGTACCATATAGTATAACCGTATGACAATAATTTGCTGCACCATATAGTATACCTGTATGACTATACTTTACTGTACCATATGGTAAAACTGTGTGACTATACTTTACTGTACCATGTAGCATAACTGTATGACTATACTTTGGTCTACGTTATACATATATCTATGTATGTACTCTGTAACATTGACACCAACCTTTCTTTCCCCCTCAGCTACTGTAAGTCTCCTGACCCCCGAGTCCCCCTCCTCACCGGACACAATAAAACGGACCTGTGAGTCAGTGCCGGAATTTCGTTTTATCCCTGTCTGGACAGTGACCTGGTAGAAGTAGCTGTCAGTTGGGAGGTTGTCCTCTAGGGGAATGGCGCCCCACTGAAACATCAAGATTGTATCAAGTCTGTGATTGTATTAAGTCTGTGATTGTATCAAGTCTGTGACTGTATCAAGTATGTGATTGTATCAAGTCTATGATTGTATCAAGTATGTGATTGTATCAAGTCTGTGGTCAAGATTGTATCATGTCTGTGATCAGGATTGTATCAAGTCTGTGATTGTATCAAGTCTGTGATTGTATCAAGTCTGAGATCAAGATTGTATCAAGTCTGAGATCAAGATTGTATCAAGTCTGTGTTCAAGATTGTATCAAGTTTGTGATCAAGATTGTATCAAGTCTGTGATAAAGATTGTATCAAGTCTGTGATTGTATCAAGTCTGTGATCAAGATTGTATCAAGTCTGTGCTGGCTTCAAGTGGTAAAGGAATTTTGACCACAAATATACTTTGTTGGTATCCCATGTATTCAAATTAAAATATGATGTAAAAAATGTCTTAATAAACGGACAAAAAGTTTATATAATTGTGAACAGTCTTATAATATCAAATGGTAGATTAATAATTGAGAGCAGTGGCGCAACCAAGGAGGGCAGGGAAGGGGGGGTTGAGCCCTCCCTCCAGACCATATAAAATTACTAAAAAGACTGTCAAACTGTCTTTTTTTAATATGTGAGCCCCCCCCCCAGCATTTTTTTGCTGGTTGCGCCACTGATTAAGAGTACGTTGATAGCATTAAACCTGTATATGGTTATGATTAAACATAAATTGATAAGATCAAGTGTGTATATGCATTATTGATATACCTTGATAACATCAATAGTCCAGATAATTAATTTAGGATACCTTAATAATTTCAAGCTGGTGGTTAAATTATCAAGAATACCTTGAAAAGATTAGGTCTGTAGCTAAATATTTGAAAATATAAGTACATAATCTATAGAAGGCGTACCTTGATAAGATCAAGTTTATAAGTACATAATCTACAGAAGGCGTACCTTGATAAGGATAAGTTTATAAGATCATAATCTACAGAAGGCGTACCTTGATAAGATCAAGTTTATAAGTACATAATCTACAGAAGGCGTACCTTGATAAGGATAAGTTTATAAGTACATAATCTACAGAAGGCGTACCTTGATAAGGATAAGTTTATAAGTACATAATCTACAGAAGGCGTACCTTGATAAGATAAAGTTTATAAGTATATAATCTACAGAAGGCGTACCTTGATAAGGATAAGTTTATAAGTACATAATCTACAGAAGGCGTACCTTGATAAGGATAAGTTTATAAGTACATAATCTACAGAAGGCGTACCTTGATAAGTTTATAAGTACATAATCTACAGAAGGCGTACCTTGATAAGGATAAGTTTATAAGTACATAATCTACAGAAGGCGTACCTTGATAAGATCAAGTTTATAAGTACATAATCTACAGAAGGCGTACCTTGATAAGGAGAAGTTTATAAGTACATAATCTACAGAAGGCGTACCTTGATAAGGATAAGTTTATAAGTACATAATCTACAGAAGGCGTACCTTGATAAGTTTATAAGTACATAATCTACAGAAGGCGTACCTTGATAAGGATAAGTTTATAAGTACATAATCTACAGAAGGCGTACCTTGATAAGTTTATAAGTACATAATCTACAGAAGGCGTACCTTGATAAGGATAAGTTTATAAGTACATAATCTACAGAAGGCGTACCTTGATAAGATCAAGTTTATAAGTAAATAATCTACAGAAGGCGTACCTTGATAAGGAGAAGTTTATAAGTACATAATCTACAGAAGGCGTACCTTGATAAGATCAAGTTTATAAGTACATAATCTACAGAAGGCGTACCTTGATAAGATCAAGTTTATAAGTACATAATCTACAGAAGGCGTACCTTGATAAGATCAAGTTTATAAGTACATAATCTACAGAAGGCGTACCTTGATAAGGATAAGTTTATAAGTACATAATCTACAGAAGGCGTACCTTGATAAGGATAAGTTTATAAGTACATAATCTACAGAAGGCGTACCTTGATAAGATCAAGTTTATAAGTACATAATCTACAGAAGGCGTACCTTGATAAGGATAAGTTTATAAGTACATAATCTACAGAAGGCGTACCTTGATAAGTTTATAAGTACATAATCTACAGAAGGCGTACCTTGATAAGATCAAGTTTATAAGTACATAATCTACAGAAGGCGTACCTTGAAAAGATCAAGTTTATAAGTACATAATCTACAGAAGGCGTACCTTGATAAGGATAAGTTTATAAGTACATAATCTACAGAAGGCGTACCTTGATAAGTTTATAAGTACATAATCTACAGAAGGCGTACCTTGATAAGATCAAGTTTATAAGTACATAATCTACAGAAGGCGTACCTTGAAAAGATCAAGTTTATAAGTACATAATCTACAGAAGGCGTACCTTGATAAGTTTATAAGTACATAATCTACAGAAGGCGTACCTTGATAAGGATAAGTTTATAAGTACATAATCTACAGAAGGCGTACCTTGATAAGATCAAGTTTATAAGTACATAATCTACAGAAGGCGTACCTTGATAAGGATAAGTTTATAAGTACATAATCTACAGAAGGCCTACCTTGATAAGATCAAGTTTATAAGTACATAGTCTACAGAAGGCGTACCTTGATAAGATCAAGTTTATAAGTACATAATCTACAGAAGGCGTACCTTGATAAGGATAAGTTTATAAGTACATAATCTACAGAAGGCGTACCTTGATAAGATCAAGTTTATAAGTACATAATCTACAGAAGGCGTACCTTGATAAGGATAAGTTTATAAGTACATAATCTACAGAAGGCGTACCTTGATAAGATCAAGTTTATAAGTACATAATCTACAGAAGGCGTACCTTGATAAGGATAAGTTTATAAGTACATAATCTACAGAAGGCGTACCTTGATAAGTTTATAAGTACATAATCTACAGAAGGCGTACCTTGATAAGATCAAGTTTATAAGTAAATAATCTACAGAAGGCGTACCTTGATAAGGAGAAGTTTATAAGTACATAATCTACAGAAGGCGTACCTTGATAAGATCAAGTTTATAAGTACATAATCTACAGAAGGCGTACCTTGATAAGATCAAGTTTATAAGTACATAATCTACAGAAGGCGTACCTTGATAAGATCAAGTTTATAAGTACATAATCTACAGAAGGCGTACCTTGATAAGATCAAGTTTATAAGTACATAATCTACAGAAGGCGTACCTTGATAAGGATAAGTTTATAAGTACATAATCTACAGAAGGCGTACCTTGATAAGATCAAGTTTATAAGTACATAATCTACAGAAGGCGTACCTTGATAAGGATAAGTTTATAAGTACATAATCTACAGAAGGCGTACCTTGATAAGTTTATAAGTACATAATCTACAGAAGGCGTACCTTGATAAGATCAAGTTTATAAGTACATAATCTACAGAAGGCGTACCTTGAAAAGATCAAGTTTATAAGTACATAATCTACAGAAGGCGTACCTTGATAAGGATAAGTTTATAAGTACATAATCTACAGAAGGCGTACCTTGATAAGTTTATAAGTACATAATCTACAGAAGGCGTACCTTGATAAGATCAAGTTTATAAGTACATAATCTACAGAAGGCGTACCTTGAAAAGATCAAGTTTATAAGTACATAATCTACAGAAGGCGTACCTTGATAAGTTTATAAGTACATAATCTACAGAAGGCGTACCTTGATAAGGATAAGTTTATAAGTACATAATCTACAGAAGGCGTACCTTGATAAGATCAAGTTTATAAGTACATAATCTACAGAAGGCGTACCTTGATAAGGATAAGTTTATAAGTACATAATCTACAGAAGGCCTACCTTGATAAGATCAAGTTTATAAGTACATAGTCTACAGAAGGCGTACCTTGATAAGATCAAGTTTATAAGTAGCTAATCTACAGAAGGCGTACCTTGATAAGGATAAGTTTATAAGTACATAATCTACAGAAGGCGTACCTTGATAAGATCAAGTTTATAAGTACATAATCTACAGAAGGCGTACCTTGATAAGGATAAGTTTATAAGTACATAATCTACAGAAGGCGTACCTTGATAAGATCAAGTTTATAAGTACATAATCTACAGAAGGCGTACCTTGATAAGGATAAGTTTATAAGTACATAATCTACAGAAGGCGTACCTTGATAAGTTTATAAGTACATAATCTACAGAAGGCGTACCTTGATAAGATCAAGTTTATAAGTACATAATCTACAGAAGGCGTACCTTGATAAGATCAAGATTATAAGTACATAATCTACAGAAGGCGTACCTTGATAAGGATAAGTTTATAAGTACATAATCTACAGAAGGCCTACCTTGATAAGATCAAGTTTATAAGTACATAATCTACAGAAGGCGTACCTTGATAAGGATAAGTTTATAAGTACATAATCTACAGAAGGCGTACCTTGATAAGTTTATAAGTACATAATCTACAGAAGGCGTACCTTGATAAGATCAAGTTTATAAGTACATAATCTACAGAAGGCGTACCTTGATAAGATCAAGTTTATAAGTACATAATCTACAGAAGGCGTACCTTGATAGGATCAAGATTATAAGTACATTATCTACAGAAGGCGTACCTTGATAAGATCAAGATTATAAGTATATAATCTACAGAAGGCGTACCTTGATAAGATCAAGTTTATAAGTACATAATCTACAGAAGGCGTACCTTGATAAGATCAAGTTTATAAGTACATAATCTACAGAAGGCGTACCTTGATAAGATCAGGTTTATAAGTACATAATCTACAGAAGGCGTACCTTGATAAGATCAAGTTTATAAGTACATAATCTACAGAAGGCGTACCTTGATAAGGATAAGTTTATAAGTACATAATCTACAGAAGGCGTACCTTGATAAGATAAAGTTTATAAGTACATAATCTACAGATGGCGTACCTTGATAAGGATAAGTTTATAAGTACATAATCTACAGAAGGCGTACCTTGATAAGATCAAGTTTATAAGTACATAATCTACAGAAGGCGTACCTTGATAAGGATAAGTTTATAAGTACATAATCTACAGAAGGCGTACCTTGATAAGTTTATAAGTACATAATCTACAGAAGGCGTACCTCGATAAGGATAAGTTTATAAGTACATAATCTACAGAAGGCGTACCTTGATAAGATCAAGTTTATAAGTACATAATCTACAGAAGGCGTACCTTGATAAGATCAAGTTTATAAGTACATAATCTACAGAAGGCGTACCTTGATAAGATCAAGTTTATAAGTACATAATCTACAGAAGGCGTACCTTGATAAGATCAAGTTTATAAGTACATAATCTACAGAAGGCGTACCTTGATAAGATCAAGTTTATAAGTACATAATCTACAGAAGGCGTACCTTGATAAGGATAAGTTTATAAGTACATAATCTACAGAAGGCGTACCTTGATAAGGATAAGTTTATAAGTACATAATCTACAGAAGGCGTACCTTGATAAGATCAAGTTTATAAGTACATAATCTACAGAAGGCGTACCTTGATAAGGATAAGTTTATAAGTACATAATCTACAGAAGGCGTACCTTGATAAGTTTATAAGTACATAATCTACAGAAGGCGTACCTTGATAAGATCAAGTTTATAAGTACATAATCTACAGAAGGCGTACCTTGATAAGATCAAGTTTATAAGTACATAATCTACAGAAGGCGTACCTTGATAAGGATAAGTTTATAAGTACATAATCTACAGAAGGCGTACCTTGATAAGTTTATAAGTACATAATCCACAGAAGGCGTACCTTGATAAGATCAAGTTTATAAGTACATAATCTACAGAAGGCGTACCTTGATAAGATCAAGATTATAAGTACATTATCTACAGAAGGCGTACTTTGATAAGATCAAGATTATAAGTATATAATCTACAGAAGGCGTACCTTGATAAGATCAAGATTATAAGTATATAATCTACAGAAGGCGTACCTTGATAAGATCAAGTTTATAAGTACATAATCTACAGAAGGCATACCTTGATAAGATCAAGTTTATAAGTACATAATCTACAGAAGGCGTACCTTGATAAGATCAGGTTTATAAGTACATAATCTACAGAAGGCGAACCTTGATAAGATTAAGTTTATAAGTACATAATCTACAGAAGGCGTACCTTGATAAGGATAAGTTTATAAGTACATAATCTACAGAAGGCGTACCTTGATAAGATCAAGTTTATAAGTACATAATCTACAGAAGGCGTACCTTGATAAGGATAAGTTTATAAGTACATAATCTACAGAAGGCGTACCTTGATAAGGATAAGTTTATAAGTACATAATCTACAGAAGGCGTACCTTGATAAGATCAAGTTTATAAGTACATAATCTACAGAAGGCGTACCTTGATAAGGATAAGTTTATAAGTACATAATCTACAGAAGGCGTACCTTGATAAGTTTATAAGTACATAATCTACAGAAGGCGTACCTTGATAAGATCAAGTTTATAAGTACATAATCTACAGAAGGCGTACCTTGATAAGATCAAGATTATAAGTACTTTATCTACAGAAGGCGTACCTTGATAAGATCAAGATTATAAGTATATAATCTACAGAAGGCGTACCTTGATAAGATCAAGTTTGTCAAAGTGCCGTAAGACAACCACCAAGACCAAGTACAAACATATCACTGATATCACGGTGGCAAACACAGCGGCGTTTTCACTGAGGTTGGCGAACTTGGCCCACACGTTGTTGAAGTCGATGGTGTTGGGGGCCACCACTGCGTCTGTCCCGAAGGAAGTCAGGTGATTACACAGACACTGGGTCTTGTACTTGGTGGTCAGTGGTCCAACCTGAAACAAAAGTTTGCGATTTACTAGATGGTCAATAGTCAGATTGAAATGAAAATTAATATTTTTACTTCGTGATTCAGCCTAGAGAAAAAAAAAGTGTACATTTACAATAAGTGGTCAGAGGTCAAATCTGAATCAAAAGTTAACATTTACAATTGGTGGTCAGTCGTCAGACCTGAATCAAAAGTTAGCATTTTCACTTGGTGGTCATTGGTCAGACCTGAATCAAAGTTAACATTTACACTTGGTGGTCAGTCGTCAGACCTGAATCAAAAGTTACATTTACACTTGGTGGTCAGTGGTCAAATCTGAATCAAAAGTTAACATTTACACTTGGTGGTCAGTCGTCAGACCTGAATCAAAAGTTAGCATTTTCACTTGGTGGTCAGTGGTCAGACCTGAATCAAAGTTAACATTTTCCCTTGTTGGTCAGTGGTCAAACCTGAATCAAAAGTTAACATTTACACTTGGTGGTCAGTGGTCAAACCTGAATCAAAAGTTAACATTTAATTTTGTTGGTCAATTTTCCAACGAGCAAACAAAAGTTTACATTTATTGCACCTTGTCCAGTTCAAGGAAAGATACTTGTACTGTACACATTAACTAATGAAGTAGAGATTTGACTTTGATAATAATGAACCTCGTGCCATGGTGAAGTGATCACTATACACACCAGACGGGCCTACCTGACAACCTTCGGATGACCAGGTATTGTTTGTATCATCCCAGAAACGACAGCCAGATATTAAGTGAAGTAAATTGTAGCTAGAGTTAGCTGTTGTGTCCTCAAGTTGAATGTTTCCCCCTGAACAAACAAATTAAATAAACTTTTTAATGTAAATTTTTTTTTAAAACTTGAATACAATTTACTATCACATTTAAATTTAATGATCTGAATTCACACATTTAGTTCCGTGGCTCTCAACCGTTGGTACACGTACCCCAAGAAGTGCGGGGAAAGAATATACAGGGGTACAAAGCGAAATGTAATTTTACTTTAAAACAACCAAGAGGTTGAATAAGGTCACCAGTTTGATGCGCAACTCATCACAATCACACGCCCAAGTATCGCATCAGAAAGGTAAACAGATTCCATTATCAAAATAAGTTAATTTATTCGCGAACTTATATGTATGAGGAACTGAGGGGGTACCCCGTGCACATAGTTTCTCACCCTTTGGGGTACAGTCACGAAAAATAAACATTTGAGTACCGCTGATTTAGTTCATTCTCATAAAAAGACAAAGGCGTTACTTTTGTATTTGACGGCCACCCAGTAAGTTCCGTTACTTGCTGTCATGTCTAGTGGAAATGTCACTGTGTACCTATTGATAGACAAATAAGGATCCATAGATATATATCACTGTATAATTATAGACAGATAGATAGAGGTTAATATAAAGGCTAGCTGTTCAATACCCGGCGTGGCCCGGGAAAATAAAAGTGCAATGTGACGCCTATACTACTAATTTCTTTTTACTTACTAATAATTAGGTTAATCGGATCTATCTGAAGCAATTAATACAAAGTCAGTAGATAGAAAATTAATCAAATTATTAAAAGTATTGTATCATATAGATTTGGTTACAAACAGTAGGGCGCCGCTAAATGGAATATCACTTACCCTCCACCCTCATGAAATGTAAAATTTATATAATTACATTACCTGGCTACTTTATTCAACAATGGAAAATCTGCTTTTATAATACTTCCCTACTCCCACACAAACACACACACACACACACACACACACATATATGTATATATATATATATATATATATATATATATATATATATTGCTACACTACCGATATAAATGATTGGACAGTTTACTTAGCACATTGATACACTACCGATATAAATGAATGGATAGTTTACTTAGCACATTGATACACTACCGATGTAAATGAATGAACAGTTTACTTAGCACATTGATACACTACCGATATAAATGAATGGACAGTTTACTTAGCACATTGATACACTACCGTTATAAATGATTGGACAGTTCAATAAACATTACTTTTACCTGAGCTGTTGTTTCTGTGTGTCATTCAATGTACTGTAACCAGGCAGATGTGTCGCCTCGTCATTGGGACTGGAACCGATAAAGTCGTAATAGGTTAGATTTGGCCTGGCACCGAATTTCATGTACACGTAATACTCTGAATTGGCTTCTTGGGGCTCTAGCACAACCTGTAATTTGAAAATATTCTTAAAATGATCTCATTCGACAGACTTGATTCTAAGTATTTTAGTCTGGCTTGATTGTGTTTTACTGAACATCGACTGGATGTTTGAAGTTTGTTTGGTTTGTTTATATCAGACGTGAGTGTCATTTTAAGTTTGTATATATCTGACAAGAATGTCATTTTAAGATTGTATATATCAGATGAGAAATGTTATTTTAAGTTGATATATATATATATATATATATATATATATATATATATATCAGTCATTAATGTCATTTTAAGTTTGTATATATCAGACAAGAATGTCATTTTAAGGATTGCATGTATCAGACAAGAATGTCATTTTAAGATTGTATACATCAGATAAGAAATGTTATTTTAAGGTTGTATATATTAGACAACATTGTAATTTAATAAATATCAACATTTATTTTTTTTTCCAATTTGACAGTTTCATCCAGTTAATAATTTTGTAAATCAACATACAAGCTGTTATCATTGAGATCTAGTGTTCACACTTTCACCCATTGGTGGAGTTTATATCTCTGGTGCAGGGGATGTCCATAGAGTCTACCCACTTCATATTTAAATCTTATAATGTCTCAACTGGACTATTGACTACAGAGTTTGATCCTGACCGGACTCTAATGTCACATCACTGCCTCCCTGCCCACCCCTCCGCTTCCCCCACTTGAGTGATTCAAAAGAGTTGGTCAAATAATAACATATCGTTTACCTGTAGAGATGAGTTAGTATCCGTCAAATTGACCGGATGATAATTAAAGTTTGACCACACGTCTGTCTTGGTGTTGGTGATGAGCACAAAGTAACTTTCTTCATATACACTGGAGTCTCCTGGAAATGACCAATGACATTTACTTGTCATATGTGTTTTATATGTTGTTGTCTTAAATGAATCAATGATAATCATTTCCACTAGCAGTTATGTATTTCCAACTAAAATTATAATAACTAATTGACTCACTGTCCGTCCATAATATAATAATTAATTGACTCACTGTCCATCCATATGACATAATAACTAATTGACTCACTGTCCGTCCATATGACATAATAACTAATTGACTCACTGTCCATCCATATAACATAATAACTAATTGACTCACTGTCCGTCCATATGACATAATAACTAATTGACTCACTGTCCATCCATATAACATAATAACTAATTGACTCACTGTCCGTCCATATGACATAATAACTAATTGACTCACTGTCCATCCATATAACATAATAACTAATTGACTCACTGTCCATCCATATGACATAATAACTAATTGACTCACTGTCCATCCATATGACATAATAACTAATTGACTCACTGTCCTGTCTATATGACATAATAACTAATTGACTCACTGTCCATCCATATAACATAATAACTAATTGAATCACTGTCCGTCCATATGACATAATAACTAATTGACTCACTGTCCATCCATATGACATAATAACTAATTGACTCACTGTCCGTACATATAACATAATAACTAATTGACTCACTGTCCATCCATATGACATAATAACTAATTGACTCACTGTCCATCCATATGACATAATAACTAATTGACTCACTGTCCTGTCCATATGACATAATAACTAATTGACTCAATGTCCATCCATATGACATAATAACTAATTGACTCACTGTCCGTACATATAACATAATAACTAATTGACTCACTGTCCATCCATATGACATAATAACTAATTGACTCACTGTCCATCCATATGACATAATAACTAATTGACTCACTGTCCATCCATATGACATAATAACTAATTGACTCACTGTCCATCCATATGACATAATAACTAATTGACTCACTGCCCATCCATATGACATAATAACTAATTGACTCACTGTCCATCCATATGACATAATAACTTATTGACTCACTGTCCATCCATATGACATAATAACTAATTGACTTACTGTCCGTACATATAACATAATAACTAATTGACTCACTGTCCGTACATATAACATAATAACTAATTGACTCACTGTCCGTCCATAAGATAATAACTAATTGACTCACTGTCCGTCCATAAGATAATAACTAATTGACTCACTGTCCATCCATAATACTATCGGCTCCTGAGTTCCTTCAACTGTCATTTGTTCTCCATTACAGGAGTAGGACAGGGTGAGCACACCTTTACCAACATTGGATACGTCATCAGAGAAGGTGAACGGGTTGTCAGAGTCAGATAAAAACTGTGGCCAGAGAGAGACAAATAAATTGGGTCAAGTATAAACGGAACAAAAAAAAGAAACATCAGACAGCAGAAAATTTAAACTGTCTTACATGTTTCTTTTTTTTTTTTCATTATCTTTTTGGGTAACTTCGTCAAACATTATTTTTATAAGTACAAAAGTATCTATTGATTATACTAAATCAGACTGTCAGTGCTGCTACACATATAGAGTAGTATATGAGCGAGATTTAGGGCGGATGTAACTGTGTATGTGATTAAAGGTTTATATGTGTGCTTAATTAAAGGTGTAATCGTGTGCATGTTTTTTCCTGTCATGAACAAACCATGGTATTGGCACTGGCACAGGAAGACAATCCTTGAAATATACTTTTAGGAACATCAAAACCTCCAGTAGGCAGTGCCATGGTCTGAGTGTTGTTGGACGTATCTGTTGAGTACAAGAATGAGAATATCAGCTGGGTGTTTTAACAGTTTGTTTACTGTGTGATACACGTTTTAAAAAAAAAAGTTGATAGCAAGATTCAGAAACACGACAAATCTTGACCCGCCAGTGAAAGCGAGTTAATTAAAAAACATTTCAAAAGTACAACGCACCAGTTCCGTTGGTAAAGTTGGCAACAGCGACTTTGGCCAGTTTCATTCCAAGTCTTGGCGTGGCGAATGATCGTTCTGTGGTGTCTTCAGCGTGGGTTTTGTTACCGATTGATTCAGCTATAGTGGACAGTGCGCTTAGTCCAGCAGTGGCGACTGTTTTATCCTGGAAACAAAGTCATTTGGTCATGCAAATCATTTCATTCTGATATTTGTTTTGATAACAATTACATAAATACATCGAGGGTCACTCACAATTTTAAGACAGCTTTTAGCTGGCATGCATGTGTCTCAAGTTTTATGTTTGAACTCATCAACTTACCCTGGCCTTTCTGGCCATGTATGAACTCATCAACTTACTGTGGCCTTTCTGGCCATGTATGAAGTCATCATTTTACGCTGGCCTTTCTGACCATGTATGAATTCATCATTTTACTCTGGCCTTTCTGGCCATGTATGAACTCATCAACTTACTGTGGCCTTTCTGACCATGTATGAACTCATCAACTTACCCTGGCCTTTCTGGCCATGTATGAACTCATCCACTTACTGTGGCCTTTCTGGCCATGTATGAACTCATCCACTTACTGTGGCCTTTCTAGCCCTGTCTCTGGCATTCCTGGCTCTGTCCAGTGGCACCAGGTAAACTTCATAAATATCATCAGGGTGCTCGTAGAATGTCATGATGTCAAACACACGGTCCTGCAGGGTGAACTCCCCGTCACACCTCATCATGTTGATGGCGTCTTGTCAAAACAAAAGAAATAAACTAAATTTAGATCAACTGGAAGACAAATCTCACATTTCAAGGCAGCTATTAATCAATCTTTCAACGAAGTTAATCGAGGATAATTAATAATCCCTTAGTGACTTTATCTCATTATTAATACACTATTATGTATTCCATCTAATTAATAAACTTTTAAAACATTGTAGAGTTCTGAATTACATTAATGCGGGAAAAAATATTCACTCGGTGGTTGTAAGATAGAGAATCAGTTAACTCGGTGGTTTTAAGATAGAGAGTCAGTTGACTCGGTGGTTGTAAGATAGAGAGTCAGTTGACTCGGTGATTGTAAGATAGAGAATCAGTTAACTCGGTGGCTGAAAGAGAGTCATTTAACTCGGTGGTTGTAAGATAGAGAGTCAGTGGACTCGGTGGTTGTAAGATAGAGAGTCAGTGGACTCGGTGACTGTAAGAGAGTCAGTTGACTCGGTGGTTGTAAAAGAATCAGTTAACTCGGTGGTTGTAAGATAGTCATTGACTCGGTTGTTGTAATCCGTATCAGAGTGAAGCACGGTACAAGCCTTTTATATTATGACGTTTACATTTAATGTTTACTAGTCTTGGTCCGGCCCGCCGATCAAATTTCAGAACCCGATGTGGCCCACGAGTCGGACAGTTTGCCCACCCCTGATCTAAACTCTATCTCAATGTAAACCTGTTGATAGGCACGGGATACTGTACTGTATCTCCGGTGACTTCATGACTTGACGGAACAACAGGCAGTCGTTGAAGATGTACGAGAAAAGTTCTTTGTATGTGTCTTTTGATGGAAGTTTGCGAAGGAGGTCATGTGCTATCTGGTACGGTGTTCTTGGGTCACTGCGAGGTTCAAACATCCTGCAGGACAGACGGGCAATAATTTCAAAAAAAAAAACCTTGAATTAATTACTAATTAAAATACTAAATGAGACAACATTTAGATTTTTAACAAACAAGCATGAGATATATATTGTTTTTATTATGTAACAAACAGGCACAATATTATATATTTAATGAAACTCAGAAAGTCAAAATAATCAATTCATTGACAGACAATTCTAAGTAAAACTGTTTGGTTCAGAGTCATGTATGACTTGATACATGACAATGATTTGTAATTTTTAATGGAGAATAGGTCTACGGACTGTAGTGACTCATCTCTATACTTATAAGACGCATTTGCTGTTTGTCTGTCTGTTCCCTTATAACTCAAGATCCAGACAACCAAATAACGTACACATAATTACATGGGGAAGATCATGGGACAGGCTTCGTTTCATCTCGATGGGTAGTTTAATTGTAATTAATTATTTTAGTATTTTACTATATTAAAGTAATCACGCCATCGCCATAAATAAAACTCCTCTGTGACGTCATATCTCCATGATACATTTTATATTTTTAAATTTTCCTACTAATAAAGTCGAATAGAACTTGCGAGCTGGTGCTGTATTGTGCCTTTGTGCTGCAAAGAATTGTTGATGTTTTTTCATGCTCTCTGATTTGTACAGTTTGAGGAAGGTAAAGGAATGAAGAAGGATTTTAGAAGAAGTGTGAAGCCATAATAATAAGTATATATATAGAGAGAGAGGGGGGGGAAGGAAAGGAGGGTTGGAGGGAGGAAGGGGGAGAGAGAGGGAGAAGGGGAGAGGGATAGGGGGAGAGGGAGAGGGGGGAGGGAGAGAGAGAGGAAGGGAGAGAGGGGGTAGGGAGAAAACAGAAGGTAAACAGAAAACCTTTTTTTAAACCCGGGGCAAAGCCGGGTACTTGCAGCTAGTTGTATTTAAAACACAGGGCTAAATAAAATTGTGATGTTTTACGTTAAGCAACGTATTACTTAGAATGTATCCACATACTGACCTGTCATCTATGGTAAGGGTTACAGGTGGCGCTGGTGTATTGCTGGTTGTCCCTATGGTTGTCATGGTGAAAGGTTGCGGTGTCCTGAAACAGATTCACAGTTTGAAGTCTATTTATAGTTTAAATTATACTGAAATTTTGAGGATGGGGGTGGGGGTGAAGACCCGCAAAACTGGGGGGGGGGGCGGGGTCATCTTCGCTTTCTAACTTAATATTAATTTGTTTATTTTGATTCAAAATGGGGGGGGCACCAGTAGAGCCACCATTGTCGAAGTTTGTAGCGGGGCCCCCCAGAATATCACACTGCGGCGCTGATTTATTCATCCCAAGCATGTGATCGCTATTATTGCATGCCACCGTGAAGATATGAGACAAGACACTATTGAAACTATTTAAGTGTTAAGACATGAGACAAGACACTATTGAAACTATTTACGTGTAAAGACATGAGACAATAGACTACTGAAACTATTTACGTGTAAAGACATGAGAAAATACACTATTGAAACTATTTACGTGTAAAGACATGAGACAATAGACTACTGAAACTATTTACGTGTAAAGACATAAAACAAGACACTATTGTGTCTTACGTGTAGTTTTTGGAAGCGTTGAGCTGAAGTGTTCCAACTGTAATACCGCTGATAGTGAAGTTATCTCCGTTGTCAACAAACGAGGCTCCCACTGACGGCGACAGCGTAGTGCCCACCGTGGTGTGGATGATGGTGGTCTGCGGCGTGGTCATCAGTGTGGTGGTAGTGGCGGTAGGCATGGGCATGGACGTGGTCGCCCTGGTCACAATGAACGGGGCGGCGGTGGTGGTGGTGGTGGGCGGCACGGCGGCAGTGCTGTTGGCTGCTGTGGCCAGGGACAAGGGCGGGGTGGTGTAGCTGCTGTTGTTGTTGGCGCTGCCGTTGGACGATCTCGAGGACAGGATGGTCAGCAGCTCTGTGGTGGTCTCGTCCACTGTGTTCGCTTGTGCTGGTTTGCTGGTCGATTGGCTGGTGGGGAAAATGTTGCCCAGGCCACCTAGACATTCTGTAGTAAAGACAGATAACAACATAATGACATGTTTGATTGAACACAGTAGAAAGTATTGACAGATAACATAGTATAGCGAGTGATTTAACACAGATGAAAGTATTGACAGATAACATAGCATAGCGAGTGATTTAACACAGTAGAAAATATTGACAGATACCATAGTATAGCGAGTGATTTAACACAGTAGAAAGTATTGACAGATAACATAGTATAGCGATGATTTAACACAGTAGAAAGTATTGACAGATAACATAGTATAGCGATGATTTAACACAGTAGAAAGTATTGACAGATAACATAGTATAGCGAGTGATTTAACACAGTAGAAAGTATTGACAGATAACATAGCATAGCGAGTGATTTAACACAGTAGAAAATATTGACAGATACCATAGTATAGCGAGTGATTTAACACAGTAGAAAGTATTGACAGATTACATAGTATAGCGATGATTTAACACAGTAGAAAGTATTGACAGATAACATAGTATAGCGATGATTTAACACAGTAGAAAATATTGACAGATACCATAGTATAGCGAGTGATTTAACACAGTAGAAAGTATTGACAGATAACATAGTATAGCGATGATTTAACACAGTAGAAAGTATTGACAGATAACATAGTATAGCGATGATTTAACACAGTAGAAAGTATTGACAGATAACATAGTATAGCGATGATTTAACACAGTAGAAAGTATTGACAGATAACATAGTATAGCGAGTGATTTAATACAGTAGAAAGTATTGACAGATAACATAGCATAGCGAGTGATTTAACACAGTAGAAAATATTGACAGATACCATAGTATAGCGAGTGATTTAACACAGTAGAAAGTATTGACAGATAACATAGTATAGCGATGATTTAACACAGTAGAAAGTATTGACAGATAACATAGTATAGCGATGATTTAACACAGTAGAAAGTATTGACAGATAACATAGTATAGCGAGTGATTTAACACAGTAGAAAGTATTGACAGATAACATAGTATAGCGATGATTTAACACAGTAGAAAGTATTGACAGATAACATAGTATAGCGATGATTTAACACAGTAGAAAGTATTGACAGATAACATAGTATAGCGATGATTTAACACAGTAGAAAGTATTGACAGATAACATAGTATAGCGAGTGATTTAACACAGTAAAAAGTATTGACAGATAACATAGTATAGCGAGTGATTTAACACAGTAGAAAGTATTGACAGTTAACATAGTATAGCGAGTGATTTAACACAGTAGAAAGTATTGACAGATAACAGAGTATAGCGAGTGATTTAACACAGTAGAAAGTATTGACAGATAACATAGTATAGCGATGATTTAACACATCAAAGATCCGCTAATCCCGGTGTATCGCCTCATCACTGATATGTTATGTTTATGTCGGTCATTATATTAACCATGAAAAAATGTTTATGTCTAAATATTTCATTTTTAAGTTTGATTTCATGTTCATTTACAACGTGTTGTAACGTCATACACGGTGTGTCGTCTTCAGTCATGGTTTGTCGTCGTCAGTCATGTGTGTCGTCAGTTATGGTGTGTCGTCGTTAGTCATGGTGTGTCGTCGTCAGTCATGTTGTGTCGTCAGTCATGGTATGTCGTCAGTCATGGTGTGCCTTCAGTCATGGTGTGTCGTCAGTCATGGTGTGTCGTCGTAAGTCATGGTGTGTCATCAGTCATGGTGTGTCGTCGTCAGTCAATGGTGTGTCGTCGTCAGTCATGGTGTGTCGTCAGTCATGGTGTGTCGTCAGTCATGGTGTGTTGTCGTCAGTCATGGCGTGTCGTCAGTCATGGTGTGTCGTCGTCAGTCACGGTGTGTCGTCAGTCATTTACAACTTGGAGTAAATTAGCTGAGGTATTCATAAATTGGTTGACTAAACTAAGTAATTTATAACTTAATGTAACCTAATTCAATCATTTTAATATTGATATAACTTAACTCAGTCATTTATAGTTTGACATAACCACTTAGTTATTTATAATTTGCTATAACAACTTAGTCATTTATAATTGGTATAACAATTTAGTCATTTATAATTTGGTATATCAATTAAGTCATTTACAATTTGGTATAACAACTTGGCCATTAATAATTTGGTATAACAACTTGGTCATTTATAATTTGGTATAACAACTTAGTTATTATAATTTGGTATAACAATTTAGGCATTTATAATTTGGTATAACAACTTGGCCATTTATAATTTGGTATTACAACTTAGCCATTTATAATTTGGTATAACAACTTGGCCATTTATAATTTGGTATAACAGCTTGGTCATTTATAATTTGGTACAACAACTCAGTCCTTCCTCCAGCCACACACTTACCTCCGGCAAAGCTGGATGCATCCTCAACAGTTGCTTCAGGCATATTCGATGTACCGTTGGCTAAGATATTAAATGCACCCGCTGCAGAAGACTTTGTGAGAGAAAAAGTGAAGTTAGATGTTGAAAAACAATGATGAACAGACAAACAGCGTCTGTGTAAAATGACCAGACAACATGTTAAAGACATAAGTATTAATGTTTCACATGGATCTAAATGTCGAAACAAGACAAACAGTCCATTTACCCTTGAGCCTTCATTGACTATGTCTTTATTGCTGGTCATTGTTTTAATGGCTGAGGCGCATTTGGATGCCTGGTTTGGACTATCAATTCTTTTGGCCACAGTACCTAAAGTATGGACCACGGCTTCTGTTGACTGAAACGTTTATCATGGACAATTAGATGGGCAGTAAAATAAAAATAGTTGAAGAAGACCAGTGAAGATTTGTTGTTAAATGATGCAAACGTAAACAGCTATTCAGTGATAGCATTAAGGTCTAATTCATAAAGTTATTCAATGATCACCTAAAGTCTAATTCATAAAGTTATTCAGTGATCACCTAAAGGTCTAATTCATAAAGTTATTCAGTGATCACCTACAGGTCTAATTCATAAAGTTATTCAGTGATCACCTAAAGGTCTAATTCATAAAGTTATTCAGTGATCACCTAAAGGTCTAATTCATAAAGTTATTCAGTTATCACCCTGAGGTCTAATTCATAAAGTTATTCAGTGATCTCCCTAAGGTCTAATTCATAAAGTTATTCAATGATCACCTTAAGGTCTAATTCATAAAGCTATTCAGTGATCACACTAAGATCTAATTCATAAAGTTATTCAATGATCACCCAAAGGTCTAATTCATAAAGCTATTCAGTGATAGCACTAAGGTTTCATTCATAAAGTTATTCAGTTATCACCCAAAGGTTTAATTCATAAAGTTATTCAATGATCACACTAAGGTTTAATTCATAAAGTTATTCAATGATCACACTAAGGTCTAATTCATAAAGTTATTCAATGATCACCTTAAGGTCTAATTCATAAAGTTATTCAATGATCACACTAAGGTCTAATTCATAAGTTATTCAATGATCACCCAAAGATTTAATTCATAAAGTTATTCACTGATCACACTAAGGTCTAATTCATAAAGTTATTCAGTGATCACAAAAAGGTCTAAGTCATAAAGTTATTCAGTGATCACACTAAGGTCTAATTCATAAAGTTATTCAGTGATCAATCTAAGGTCTAATGCATGCAGCTATAAAATTTTAATCACATTGATGCGTATCATTTTGATGTATTACTGTCGAAAATAATTATTTTGTTTTAACTTTAAAAAATAAAATAAAACATTGCAATGGACAAACTGACAGAACTAAAACTTACTTCTGCTAGTTTAAATAAAACATTGCAATGGACAAACTGACAGAACTAAAACTTACTTCTGCTAGTTTAAATAAAACATTGCAATGGACTAACTGACAGAATTAAAACTTACTTCTGCTAGTTTAAATAAAACATTGCAATGGACAAACTGACAGAACTAAAACTTACTTCTGCTAGTTTAAATAAAACATTGCAATGGACTAACTGACAGAATTAAAACTTACTTCTGTTAGTTTAAATAAAACATTGCAATGGACAAACTGACAGAACTACAACTTAATTCTGCTAGTTTAAATAAAACATTGCAATGGACTAACTGACAGAACTACATCTTACTTCTGCTAGTGTAAAAAAACAAGCAATTAAGCCTGTTCCATTCTGGACACAGGACGTGTTAGCGCATTTTCGTATTATGTATCAGTACGTATGCTATCTTTCAGTAAATATTTGTAAATTTTGGAAATGTTTACAAATTCAATTGTGTAATGCATATATCTGAAAAAAGATATTAAAAAGACGTTTCTTTATAATTGAAAACAAAATTATTTTCTCTTAAATCTAACTACAAGTGGTTTGTGGTCACTGAAATAGGACTCATAATTGAAACATTCTAAATTGTAGTCATTTAATCGTCCGAAAACTCCGTCAATTGTTGTTTGATAAATTGTTGTTGCCAATCTTGGTGAAAGTAGTTCAATGTTGAAGTTTGTTTCGAAGAAGTTTTCAATTTCTGCCCCGGGCTCTTTGAAATCTTGATTGAAGTCCCCACAAATGATGACGTTTGGTTGATTGAGTTGTGCTGCAAAGTTGTCATTGAAGAGATCTTTTACAAACCGATTGTTTATTGCTGGGTTTTTGTATACGTTGATAATAACAATGTTATCTACCATACACGATGTTGCTTCGATGTGTTGATGTTGACCAGATTCTTGTTTAATCAATTTTGGTTGTGATGTCATCAATCCAGAATTTGTGTTTGCATAGATAATCGTACCTTCTGCTTTTCTACTGGTGCTTGGATTTCTCACGACTTCAATAATATTTGGAATCTCCGCATCATCGGTGTTATTCATCCAAATTTCTTGGAAGCACAAAATGCTGCTGACTCATAATTGAAACATTCTAAATTGTAGTCATTTAATCGTCCGAAAACTCCGTCAATTGTTGTTTTATATAAAGTACGAGAAGTAAGTCATGTTGAATAACTGTTACAAAAATAAATAATGATTACGCCCCTTTGATTAGCTTTTATTATTTATATTTAAATTTAAGCAAAAAAGGTACATAAGAAACTCTTATATTTTTGGCTCTGAGCGGTCAGATCGCGAAATAGACTTTTGATGTACACTTGGCAGGCCAAGACCTACACAATGATACATACATCATGGGTCTAGGACTTATGGTTGCTGAGATATAGGACGGTCCATTATTAATATAGCTTATATAGTAAAAAACGGTACTTTATAAGCCCCCTTTTACGGCCCTCAGAGGTTAGATCGCGAAATGGAAAAAAAGTCATTTCTTGACAGGCCAAGACCTACAAAATGATATATACATCATAGGTCTAGGACTTATGGTTGTTGAGATCTAGGGTGATGACGGACGGACGGACGGACGGACAGACAGACAGACAGACAAACAGACAAAACGGGGACAACAGAGCATTTTTTTTTTAAAATGCTCTAAAAACATTGCAATGGACAAACTGACAGAACTGCAACTTACTTCTGCTAGTTTGAATAAAACATTGCAATGGACAAACTGACAGAACTACAACTTACTTCTGCTAGTTTTTGTTGAGCTTCAGCTGAAGATGTCTGTAAGGAAAGGAAAATTAATGAACAATTTTTCAAGGCCAGCCTGATTACACTATTGTGAGGGCATTCATTTGATACTACCATATGTCAAGAGTTCAATTTAACAATACATTTAGGCAAGTTATGTTACTAATTTTTTCTCATTTAACATCCACAAAATTTGATTGCAGTGAAAATCTAAAAATTTGTATAAATATCTTTTACCATTCACTTCTAACGTCCTTGATAATTACTTACAACCAAATTAATATCTGACACCCTGATTCATTACTTAGATCCAATATAACTATATAGGCTAGATTAATTACTTTTAAAATACTTAAAACCAGACACTTTACTTACGTCCTGGTTCAGAATAGCGCTTGCTGCGCCACCTAGTAGTCTAATGGCTGTGTCTGGATCAGCATTTTTGGCGAGGTCAAGGAGAGAGCCAAGGTCATCTAAACTCGTGTTACTGGACCTGATCTCCACAATCTGATAGGTCATGGCCGACAGCCCGTTACGTTCAACCCACAACATGGCGACCAACGAAAACTGATTGGAAGCGAAGTTGTCTGCTGCAAATGTCACTTTCCCGCCAAACGTGGACAAATCGTCAACAAGCCTCGTAATACTTCTGAAGCACGTGCCGATCTGGTAAAGATTGAAACGATTGGCTGTCGTGCTGCGGAAGAGAGTTCTGTTGGTTATCAGCTCCGCCTGGACAATCAGGTGGTTCATTGAAAGTTTCTGGTAGATCTTCAGTAGAGTCTCCGGCATGAAGAAGAGGTGAAAGGTCAAGTCTCTACGGATGTCCGTGTCTAGATCCGGGTCGTAGCAGCCGGACAGATCAAAGATAGCGGTGGCGTAGAGCATGACGGTGCGCACGTCCTCCCCGGCTATGATGGCGACCGGGTCAGACTGGACGACGTTTAAGAAAACGGAGTCTGAAGAGTAGGCCAGGTCGTAGCCAGACGGTGACGCGGTGACGGTCAACTTGTACTGACCAAACGGCAGGGTGAGAGGCTCAATCTTGAGGGTATTGCTCAGCTGTTTACTGCTACAGAACGTGTAGAGGGTCTTCTCCACAACTTTCCCGGCGCCCACGCTCTCTATGACGAAACTCTTCCACGAGAACGTCATGTTGGGTTTGGAATTTAAGCTGCACGTGACGCTGACGTCCACTGGTATGATGGTCGTCCACGACCGCTTTCTGACCAGCGGTTTATCCATCGATGTCTGAATGTTTCGAAAGGTCAGCACGGGATTGGAGCAGTACTGAGCCCCCGGGTCGGCCACAACCACCGTGGGGCACAGGCTCGCGCTCATGGACCCGAATTCATTGCTGACACCGACCTTGACGTTGTAGGTCCCCGCGCGTGCGTACACGTGGGCCACTTCCGCTTCCGTTTCCGTGATGCTGACAACGCTGCTGCCGTTGGCGGGCGGGAAAGACGCGCTGAGCTCCCCGAACGTGAAGACGGTGCCGTCGCCAAAGTCTAACCGGTAACGGACGTTCGAGCCCGTGGGGCACGACACGGCCACGGTGAAGTTTTCTCCCAGCGAGACCCGCTCGTTGACCGTGGTGATGTCCACGAAGGTGATGTTCTCCCCGACCTGGATCAAGGCCTGGTCCTCGTCCTGGCTGATGTTGTTCACGGCCCTCACCCTCACCCGGTAGATGCCCCAGTTGGCGTAGGTGTGGTTGGCGATGTAGGAGCCCAGGTAGTTCTGATCCGTCATCTGGTAGAAGAACTGCTGCTCCGTCCCGTCGCCGTAGTTGATGTTGATGCTGATGATGACCTCTTCCGGTATGACCTGCCCCGAGTTGACCCGCAGCTCAAACGCGGCGTTCTGCTGCAAAGAGGTGATGTTGCGGGTCCTGATCGAGATGTCGAACACTGGAATCTGGACGGAGATGTCCATCTGGCTTCTTGAGCTGCTCACTTCGTTGGATGCGGTGACGGTGATGACGTAGTCTCCCAAGTTTCCGTAGAGCATCGTGTCATCCACGCGAAGCACTCCGGCTATTTCCGGAACGTAGAAGGTCTTAATGGAATTATCCATCCCCGTCCCGTAATCGATTATTAGCCAAACGTGGTCGGTCGCGTTGAGCCAAACAGTCAACTTCACGGTGAGATTCCACGCGCCGGCTGTTTTATCAGCCATGAGCGTCGGCCTGTCTACTGGGCTTCTAACTGAGAGAACTTGCCTGTGCATGAGCATTCCGTCGGATGAGACTGTGAGCACGTTGTCTGAGCTCGGCCTCACATCCTTGGCGCGGACTTGAAGCGTCTTAGCGTTGGCCATAGAGAAGTTCACCCTGGCATTGTTCACTCTCACGTCCAAGCGGCTGTAGAAGCTCTGATCGCCGAATATGTCCAGCGCGTAGTTTTGAGACGGGGTCACGTACTCGCGGTCGGTCTCGAGATCTTTAGCCCAGAAACTGACCGTTGATGACGTATTGCCGTAGGCGTTGCTGCAGTTAGCGGAGACGACGTACAGGCCGGGCTGGTCGTAGTCGTGAACGGGCTGCACCGTGGAACTGAAGTCCACCATGGCGTAACTCGGGGAAACCTTACCGTCGCCGTAGGACAGGAGGCAGTTGCTGCTGCGCTCGTCTATGACGGTCAGATTGAACTCGGCGCTGAGAGACACGCCCCCGTGGTTGACCGTCAGGCTCACCAGATCAGGGGCCCGCCCCTCGTCCACGTCCTGTATGGTGACCACCGCGCTCGCGTTGAGTTTGACCACGCCGATTTGAGCTGAAACCGTGACGGAGTGCTGTCCGGCCGAGAGCCAGCTGTGGCTGACCGGTGGGGTGGACGTGTTGACCACAATGCCATCGTCAAAGGTGAAAGTGTACACCACATCCATATTGTAGCCGATACTTGCGTTAAACAAAATGTCTTCCAGCGGCTTGGTGTAGTTGCGTTTACTCTGTTGTATCCAGGTCAGTGTCAGCTTATAGCCAGGGTTCCACTTGACATGGCTGGCGTAGTAAACTGACCAGTTACTGCCATCGCACTTGGTTGCGTTCAAGGCCCCAGTAATGTTAGAGCAGGCACACTTGGAGCCGTTGACAAAGGCGTACCTCTGGACCTGCTGATAACACTGAAGACGACAATACCCGACAGGATCGGATCTTCCAGGATCGATGTTGATAAGTGGATTCACCGTACTTGCAGAGGCGCAGCCAAGAAACAACCTCTGGCTCACGTCTGAAAATGAATGAAATGAAGTCGAACATCATTTTGATCTATGGATGAGCTCTGAGTAAATTTGCTTTTAATTAATTGTGTCTTTTTTAAATGACTTCATATAGATCATACTAAATGTAGGTATTTGATCTGTGTCTATCTTGTATCACACTACTTTTTTCTTAGCTGTGTGTCTGAGTTGTAAACAAGGAAGATCAAATACAACACTGACATATATGCTTACTTAGTTGTGTCTCTGAGTTGTAAACAAGAAAGATAAATACAACACTGACATATATGCTTACTTAGTTGTGTGTCTGAATTGTAAACAGTGAAGATGAAATACAACACTGATATATGCTTACTTAGTTGTGTCTCTGAGTTGTAAACAAGGAAGATGAAATACAACACTGACATATATGCTTACTTAGTTGTGTCTCTGAAATATTTTTAGAGTTGGTCAAAATGATTTCACTGACGTCATATGTGCAGGAAGAAGTGATTGGTTCGTTGAACTCATTTTGTCCCAGTACAAGACAGGTGGACACACCATCAGGAACTTTCTCCACGCCTGTGGTCTCTACTTCTTTCACCTGAGTCTGGCGTAAAGTAAAATAATTATAGTATGTATGTCACATTGATCTGACAGTGGCATATTTGATGACAGTTATAGTGGAAATGAGATGTGACAGTGGCATAGACGACAGTGGCATGTTTAATGACAGTTATAGTGGAAATGAAAGGCGACAATGGCATGTTTAATGACAGTTATAGTGGAAATGAAAGGCGACAGTGGCATGTTTAATGACAGTTATATTGGAATTGAAATGTGGCAGTGGCATATTTAATGACAGTTATAGTGGAAATGAGATGTGACAGTAATATATTCATTAACATTAATAAAACATGTATTGTGTATGGCAGTGAACAAAGCTTAATTTTATTTATAGACAAGACCACCAGCTAGTCTAGTGAAGTCAGAATCGTTCAATGAATAGAAAAATGATCCAACGGCCTAGGGTCCCCAATGCTAAAGGGCCCCCAATACTAATATTAATGCTCCGGCAGATACTTTGAACTATGGGCTGTAATGATCTCTATAGATATCTCTGCCTAGTGCCCCTAAATTATTAAGAACGGCCCTGAATAAAGTGATCAAAATCAAAGATCAAACACCTGCATGAATCCGTCAATGTAAACAGACAAACCAACAGACTTGTCCCAGTATAAAGTCACCAGTGTGTACGATCCTGTCTCAAGCTGGACTGTAGATCTCCAGTGTTTGTCTTCCAAGACAATGCCTATTGTGAATTGATCGGACAATTTCCTAATGATGTAGAAACTGGAAAATAAAGAGTGGACATTGGAAACAGTGGCGTAGCGAGGTGGGCAAGGGGGCATCATGCCCATGGCGCTACTCTTTAAGGAGCGCAAAATGGTCCGCAAGACATTTAATAATGTATGGTTTTCGAATGGTAGGGGGGTGCTAATAAGGTATTGTGCCCCGGGCGCGAGTTAAGCTCGCTACGCCACTGCTACCGAAACACAACCACCCATTTGGATTAACATGATTCAAGCAAAACAGAATTCAATTCTAAACAAGTAGCTAGAGAGCCTGACAGACTATTGTTGCGCCCTGTTTGGGTTACATTTGTTGGCGCCCTTTTCCTAATCTTTTAAGTGCAAAAACATTTAACGGCGCTCTTTCGGCGCCCCTTCATAGTTTGGTACCCTGTGTGGCCGCAGAACCCTCAGGATCCTTGCTACATTACTGCCTAGACCCCCCCACACACACACAAACACACACACACAAACACACACACTTACACCTCTAACACACAAAATTTGTAATAGTTAGATTTGGCCTCGTCAAATATAGCGTTAGAATTTTTTTGTAAATGCAGCCAGAAACTATCTTACAGACAGTCAAACATGGTACTGTCTAGTATCAGCCGGTGTGTCTTACAGACAGTCAAACATGGTACTGTCTAGTATCAGCAGGAAACTGTCTTACAGACAGTCAAACTTTATATCCTAGGCATGGATGTTCCTAGGGCCTCGAATATTCCTTTGTCTAGGCCCCCTAAAAATGTAAGAACGGCCCTGCTTGCGGTGAAAGTTAAAACTTTAAACGCTGAAAAAGAAAATGCTTGTGAACCAATAATTAAATTGAGTTCTGTATTAAATTGCTTTTCATTGTTTCACAGGGACTATAGCTAGCTCTATTTCCTTTAACTATGTTGGCTGTCCAAGACTTTATGTTAACACATTATATCAAGTAGTTAACACTCTATATCAGTTTGAACAATCATTGTGGAATATACTTCGCCATTACCCATCATTATTGACTCTATGGCCTCCAGATGACAAAATGACTTGAGATTCCATGTCAACATTGACGTCACCGCGGGATTTGATCCAGGCCGCCACGCTGAGTCCGTCATGACATAAAGAGATGTTGCCCAGGCACCAGTATGGAAAACACCCCAGGTTCAGAAAGCACCCACTGGTTGAGCCGTTGTCCTCATACAATGTAACGCCATCTTCTAAGTAGGTCAGCTTGACTTTTTGACTTCGTACCAGGGAGACAACTGTAAAAAAGAAGATTGAAAGATAAAATATTACGATTATGTACCCTGAACGACTTTATAATTTTAGCCGTAAACTCTGTTTTGTTGTCTTTGTTTTTATAAGACTATGAAATATATTTTTAAAAGATACAAACACATCCCTTAATTAGCATTTTTATTTCATAAACTAGATTTTAATATCAGTATAATACTGATGTAATACGTGTGTTTTAAACACCATAAACTAGATTTTAATATCAGTATATTACTGATGTAATACGTGTGTTTTAAACACCATAGACAATATTTTAATATCAGTATATTACTGATGTAATACGTGTGTTTTAAACACCATAAACTAGATTTTAATATCAGTATAATACTGATGTAATACGTGTGTTTTAAACACAATAAACTATATTTTAATATCAGTATATTACGGATGTAATACGTGTGTTTTAAACACCATAGACAATATTTTAATATCAGTATATTACTGATGTAATACGTGTGTTTTAAACACCATAAACTAGATTTTAATATCAGTATATTACTGATGTAATACGTGTGTTCTACATTCATTGTAAAAAAAAAAAGACGCTTGACTTCAGTGAAGTAGCTATCCAGATTCTAAATTATCCGGCCTTTTAAAGAAATATTTCGTTGTAATGAAACAATTCTGTTATTAAACTAAAATTTATATCTCAAATATAATTGGTATGCATTTTAAAGGTCCGTCATATCAGGATTTCGTTTTGCTGATTGTCATTCCGCCGGATATTCAAGAATCCACTGTACTTTTTTAAAAAACTATTTGTTATATATTTACTTAACTAGCAACTTACCTATACATAAAATGAATCCATTCCAACTGCATAGTCTCATTGTATAGCGATTCTTTTTCTCGAGCTATGCGCTAAATGATATATAGCTAGTAACTAGCCTAGTTACTTCATTTTGTTTAACAATTCAAAAACATTTCTCTTCACATTTTTTAATATATTTAATTTCTTCCTTAAAGTATTCAAAAATAATCAAAATTCGTCTATAGAATAAACAAATTGGTATCTGATCTGTGTATTAATCAAATGGACTCCTAGTCAACACGTCACACCACAGACGAAGTAATACGAGTCTGTCCTGGGTTGCTAGAGAAGCCACGGTCGTTTGTTGTCATAGTGACGTGAATTTTTCATGAAATGATCTAGATATTTCATACGCCAGGCTTACGTGGAAGAAGAACAAAATAATTAAAGTCATCTGTCTGTGTCTGCCCTGTGAGCTTGTATTAGAATGCAAGTACTAGTCTATATTGGTCTTATTGGTCTATATTACTCAGGCAAAGACAAAGCGGACACATAAGACCATCCACATGATTATACAAAATCATGATGAGCTACAAATCAAGAAATATCTAAAAAAAAATTTAATGAAATAGTTATTAAACATTAATGGAATAGTAATATACATTATTCCATTAATTATTAAATATTAATTGAATTATGTTTGTAATATCCCTGATTGTAATTAATGATTTCAAAATTAATGAATACCATTGCTCAATCAGATATTTGATTGCAATTTATAGACTTTATTTTCAAGAGATTATTTATTAAAGTGAACTTGTAACTGAAATAATATAGTCTATGTGTAACTATGGTTGTATTTTAGATTTTACAATAGTTACTTACTGTGCTGGTATACCTCTAAATGATATTATTACCATTTGAAGTGCATTCGTTCTATGAAATAAACCGTTCACATATTACTTTTTGTTTTGGTATTTTCTATATAAGATATCTGCTTTCTTTTCTCAATTCTTTTTGACTAATTCACTGGCAATGATTTTGTTATTTAACTCATTGCATTCCTCCGTGGGTTACTTCGCGATTTAGTTTTCTGATAAAATCATTTTGAAAGTGGGGCAGATCTTATGAGTATTAAATTACTTAATTAATGAATTATTTTTTATGTGATTGAGCTAAAGAAATCAGTTTATGTGATTGAACTAAAGAAATCATTTTATGTGATTGAACTAAAGAAATCAGTTTATGTGATTGAACTAAAGAAATCAGTTTATGTGATTGAACTAAAGGCATCAATTAATGTGATTGAACTAAAGAAATCAATTTTTTGTGATTGAGCTAAAGGCATCAATTAATGTGATTAAACTTCTGGCATTAATGTTTGTGTTTGACCAAAAAGAAAAAGAAAACGATATGATAGGAATAAACTCATTGATTAATGTCATTGATTTGTTAACTCGATGAAGACAGAGCAAACCATGAAGAGCATTGCGTGATGAAGTCTCCTGTATTATTTATACAGGTTTCTATTCTGGAGATAAATTCTGGTACGTTGAAGAGTCAATCAATGATCGATAGCCAGGCGACGATATTTCGTCGTATGGTAGACATTCACACACGCCAACCGGTAACTAATGTCACCAAGCAGGTGCTGACCGCTGAAATGGAACCAACAATTCAAAGGGAAGAGAGCCTGACCACGAAACACTTGTCGTCGCGACATTTAAGATGACACCTCCAATATTGGTTACACATGGAATCAGTTTGAGATGATTGTCCGGACCGAGGATCCAGGTGAGGGGTTGTCCATTAATTACGTCAACAAAATAGGGGGAAGGGGGGGGGGGTCAGAAAATTTTTGACAATTGTTGACAAGGGGGAGGGGGGAGGTCAAGAAAAGTTGACGTCAACAATGTTACTTTTTTTTTTAATTTAATATAATTACTTAATAAAGGAAAATTAAGCAGCGTTTGTAGCCCTGTGTTATACACACTTGCTTAACATTTAGTATTTTAATTAAACTAACTATATTCCTACTAATTTTGCCACATAAACATTTTGGAAGCCACCTTTTTTAGGGGGGGGGGGGTTATCAAATGTTGACGTAATTTTATAGGGGCGGGGGGGGGGGTCCCTGGAAGTTCGACAAGTTGTTGACAAGGTGGAAGGGGGGGAGGTAAAAATCGCCAAAAATTTGTTGACATAAATAATGGACAGCCCCTGATCTGTAGTTGGTGGCCCAAGACAAAGGACCCTGGAGATCTATAGTTGGTGGCCCAGGAGAGAGGATACCTGGTGATCTGTAGTTGGTGGCCCAAGACAAAAGACACTGGAGATCTATAGTTGGTGGCCCAGGAGAGAGGATACCTAGTGATCTGTAGTTGGTGGCCCAAGACAAAGGACCCTGGTGATCTGTAGTTGGTGGCCCAGGAGAGAGGAAACCTGGTGATCTGTAGTTGGTGGCCCAATTCAAAGGACCCTGGAGATCTATAGTTGGTGGCCCAGGAGAGAGGATACCTGGTGATCTGTAGTTGGTGGCCCAAGACAAAAGACCCTGGAGATCTATAGTTGGTGGCCCAGGAGAGAGGATACCTGGTGATCTGTAGTTGGTGGCCTAAGACAAAAGACCCTGGTGATCTGTAGTTGGTGGCCCAGGAGAGAGGATACCTGGTGATCTGTAGTAGGTGGCCCAAGACAAAAGACCCTGGTGATCTGTAGTTGGTGGCCCAGGAGAGAGGATACCTGGTGATCTGTAGTTGGTGGCCCAGGAGAGAGGATACCTGGTGATCTGTAGTTGGTGGCCCAAGACAAAAGACCCTGGAGATCTATAGTTGGTGGCCCAGGAGAGAGGATACCTAGTGATCTGTAGTTGGTGGCCCAAGACAAAGGACCCTGGAGATCTATTGATGGAGCCCACACACCGTCAAAGAGACGTGAAATTATAATGACTTATTTAAATTAATATTTATTGTATACTTTTGGTTTGAAAAAGAAAACTAATATTTATCGTACGAAATTCTGTATTCTAATCAGTAGTTCACCTGTACCACTACAGTACCAGTATGAAACAACTTTCGGAAATGAATAGAAAATAGGCGGACGGAAGGGGCAATGAAATTGTCATTTATAGTAGTTAGTATAAACTCAAATCCTTGAGCGACGCAGTTGAGACAAGACGAGCGAATAATAATTATACAAACATGATCATGCCTAAAGCTTCGATAGAATTACTGTTCATGAAATAAAAATACTTGCGTATAATCAAAGTATTTGTGGATTAAGGGGAAATAATATGATAGACGCGATACTGAGTTGAAATTACTTAGTTCTCTCCCTTGACATTACACGCTCCGTTTTTTTTTTTTTTTAATCCCTACAAAGTAAGAATTAAGCTGGTGGTAATGTGATGTAATCTGTTTATTCTGTATCGAACCAATAAACCAGTGAATCATCGCTCCACACCCAAAGTAGCATTGAGGCTTCAAGATATATATGACTCGATATATTGGGACTTGAACTTGGGAGCTGCTCAGCACCAGTGAGACTGGCAACATTGCAGTCAGCAAGTCACTGGTGCTTTTTTTTTTCTTTAAAACAAACAAATCAATAAATGTGACGTACAAACATGAATTTATTTACCGCAACGGTAAAGTGTTGGTATAGTCGTAGTTAAAAGTAATGTGTCATGGTCTACCAAGAGTTTAATTCCGGGATAGAATTGATTCAAGTTTGACATGAGCAATATATATTCACTATTACAGTACACTTCCCAAAGTTCTAGTACGGGCGTTACTTACACAAGTCACGTGCGAAATTGTTTTAAAGTACGGGAGATGGCGCCAGTCGCTGGTGGAAAATTATGAGCAGTTTTGATGTGTTCTGCACTCCAGGTGTATTCTGCACTCCAGATGTATTCTACACTCCAAATGTATTCTTCACTCCAAATGTATTCTTCACTCCATGTGTTTTATAACTCTAGGTGTATTCTGCACTCCATGTGTGCTATATACTCCATGTATATTCTTCACTCCATGTGTATTATAAATCTAGGTGTATTCTGCACTCCATGTTTATTATACACTCTAGGTGTATTCTGCACTCCAGGTTTATTATGTACTCCAGACGTATTCTACACTCAAGGTGTATTCTACACTGCTAGTGAATTATGAACTCCAGAGTTTATTCTGCACTCCAAATGCATTCTGTTCTTCATCTGTATAGTGCATTCCAGATATATTCTTCTTATGGATGTATTCTGCACTCCAGATGTACTCTGCACTCCAGGTGTATAATGCACTACAGATGTATTCTGCACTCCAGACGTTTGTAAATTTAAAATGTGTCAACAGAAATATCATTTGCTGTTTAGTTTGTGTAGTACTTCTTTAAGTACGAACCACGTGATATTTATTCTGTGGTACGAATTCAGTTTGTTGTACATTGCTGTGGACTACATTTTTTTAAACTTTAGATTTTTTTTTAATTTGCTTCATGCAAAATAACTTTATCGGCAGTTTATAAAGATGATCCAGACATGAAATAGAATAAACCAGGATCGCCTTCAGTTTAATTAGACTATACATGATAAACACCAAAAAAAAATGAGGCTTGCGTTAAGTTTAATGAGACTTTAAATGTTTAACACTTTACTAGCTAAAGAAAAAATATAAATTATAATTGTTTTCTTGTTTCAGTTCGTTGAGTTGTTGTTTTTTTGTTTTCCTGCAGGTCGGTAGTGTGAAAATAATTGTAGCCAGGAGTTGACGTCTGCCAGTTGCTGGGTATCCATCATTTGTGAGTTCCACGTCTTCATTGTGGTATGAGCTCACCCCCAGTGTGTGTGTGTGTGTATTGTGTGTGTGTATGTGTGTGTGTGTTGTGGCCGCGTCTACGTCTAGATTGAGCTTCCCCCTCCCACTACAACACCATCACTCACACAATAAGCCATCGTTTTTTGTTGAAATGCCAGGACAACAAACACACACACAAAAAAAAAGTTGGATACTAAGTCAATTAGTTGATATGGCGTCTGGGCACTTCCAATGTGTTGGAAAATTGGATGAGGTAGGAAATAGCTGGGATACTTTCAAGTCTGCATTTGATTACTTTAAGAAATGTGTTCTTTGAATGTTGGATTCGCTGTTTGGGGTTGATGACGATGGTTATAGAATAATTTTCAACAACAGCATTGATGACTCCGTGATGACTTGTTTAAAAATAGAATTCTGTATAATCTCTTCAAAACATTTTCAATTTATAGAGATCTATTCTTCTAAACATTGAGTCAGTTTATAGAGATCTACTCTTCAAAACATTGAGTCAGTTTGTAGATATCTATATGTTCTCCTTTTAATTTTTAGTATCTTTGTATAAAGTTGCGTCACTTTACATACATTTAAATGCACAAAGTTGAGTAAGTTTAATATGGTTTATAAATCTCATTGCAGTCCACTGTCTATATACACATAATTTGTCTTTATTACGTCATTGTGATAGTTTGTAAGTCTACTGTAATATGTCTTAACAATTTGTGTGAATTTGTGCCGAAAGTAATTGTATTTCACGAACTAAAGAAAGACTGTGGACCCCTAAACAAAATTATACACCTAGACTAAACCACAGATTAGATATTATACCATCTGTAGACTAAACCACAGATTAGATATTATACCATCTGTAGACTAAACCACAGATTAGATATTATACCATCTGTAGACTAAACCACAGATTAGATATTATACCATCTGTAGACTAAACCACAGATTAGATATTATACCATCTGTAGACTAAACCACAGATTAGATATTATACCATCTGTAGACTAAACCACAGATTAGATATTATACCATCTGTAGACTAAACCACAGATTAGATATTATATAATCTGTAGACTAAACCACAGATTAGATATTATATAATCTTTAGACTAAATTGCGTGTCAATCTTTTCTCGTGCCTTAGGTTCCTACATATTTCTAACAAAAGTAGATTATATTATAACATTTTGATAGTTATATATATATAACTAAAAATGCAATAACACGGTCATTTTATTGTTCAAATGTGTCACATTTTCATTTTTCAAGATACTTACAAATTAAACATCTTTTTTACAGTTTATTTACCGTCTGATGAGCAAATATACTTTTCTCAGTTCCTGGCCTTCTGACATAACTTTGGTATTTAGTTACACTCACGTATTTTCACTACCCAATATCATACTATTTTAAAATAAGTAAAAACTAAAAGATGTTTAGAAACAAAAAGAAAATAGTGTAATTAGATAAAGATTAGAATGAATGCCAAGATAGATACGTCTCCTTGAGCAATGTACAGGATGTGACCCTATATTGACAGGTCTAAATATAGGCATCAATAGACAAATTGAAAGATAGACAGACAGACCGACGGGTGAACAGATGCACGGACTGGTGGATGGATGGATTGATGGATAGACAGACGGAAGGGCGGGTTACTTGAATCACAAGAGACTTGAAAGCAAAGTCATCAAATTATTGCAGAACCAAACAAACAGGTGCACAGAGTCAACTGGTGATATATATCTCGTGATCATTTACATTTTCTATGAGAATAGACAAACCGGTTTAAGTTCAATGGAATATATTTAAACAGATCAATGGTATGGTGTTGTCCCTGGGTTATTTTTCCCATGTTTTTTTTTTAAGTTTTGCTAATTTTTGTTTCTCAAAGTGACTGGTATTCGTGGTCAAGCCAAAGATGTTCTTCAGTGTTAATTATTGCCAATCTATAGGCTACGGTTAGTCAATGTATAGACTAGGGTTAGCCAATCTGTACGCTAGGGTTAGTCAATGTATAGGCTAGGGTTAGTCAATGTATAGACTAGGGTTAGCCAACTACGTTTGACCCAGTTTGATTGGTTTGACACTCGCATCCATGTATTGTAAATGGCGTTTTGTCTTTCTGACTATATAGATCAACTGATCGATTAACAGACAGACAGACATGCAGACATACAGACGGACATAATTAGACAGACATACATGCAGATAGACGGACATAAACAGATAGATAGATAGATAGATAGATAGATAGATAGATAGATAGATAGATAGATAGATAGATAGATAGATAGATAGATAGATAGATAGATAGATAGATAGATAGATAGATAGATAGATAGATAGATAGATAGATAGATAGATAGATAGATAGATAGATAGATAGATAGATAGATAGAGCATACACATGCATGTATGTTCGTGTGTTTGTGTGTTCACCTGACCTAAATATGCCCACCATTACACAACCTATATATTCCGTGTATTCATTCAACTAAAGTGACGTCCAATGTTTCATTGTGTAAAGTCAAGTCAAGTCTGAATGTTGGGGGAAACGGGGTGGGGGGGGCGATATTTGCCTTCGAGGTTAAACATGTCATCTGACGGATTAGACAGCAGGTTGTCCCATTCACACCATTGTATGGACCCATCCCACACATGTATGGCCCCACCCATGGCTACGCCCAATGGACGACGATTGTGGGACTCTGTGTTACCCCCCCCACACACACACACACACACATTTGTAGAACACTCGGAACATACTCGGAACATACATATCAATGTATGTTACCTGCATTTCTGTCACTGTGTTCATGTTACCTTCAGTTCAATCAATATATTCATGTTCACATGTAGTTCAAACAACACACATGACCCATTACATGCTTGATTTATTGAGTACAATGCTTAGCAAGTCAGCCAAGTCCCAAATAGAAAAGGTCTAAATATTCAGCAACATATATTTGTTTGTTTCTGGGCCTCATGTTTTAATTGCCATTGTTGCACCGTCATGTACTGTTGTTGTATTGATTGGCCTGTATCACACTGTACGGTCATCTACTGTTGTTGTATTGATTGGCCTGTAACACAGTGTACGGTCATGTAGTGTTGTTTGTATTGATTGGCCTGTATCAAACTGTACGGTCATGTAGTGTTGTTTGTATTGATTGGTCTGTATCACACTGTACCGTCCTGTACTGTTGTTGTATTGATTGGCCTGTATCACACTGTACGGTCATCTACTGTTGTTGTATTGATTGGCCTGTAACACAGTGTACGGTCATGTAGTGTTGTTTGTATTGATTGGCCTGTATCAAACTGTACGGTCATGTACTGTTGTTGTATTGATTGGCCTGTATCACACTGTACGGTCATCTACTGTTGTTGTATTGATTGGCCTGTAACACAGTGTACGGTCATGTAGTGTTGTTTGTATTGATTGGTCTGTATCACACTGTACAGGTAACTATTGTTGTACCTAACGGGCTCAGATAACTATTGTTGTACGTGACGGGGCTCAGATAACTATTACTGTTCCTAACGGGCTCTGATAACTATTGCTGTACCTAACGGGCTCTGATAACTATTGTTGTACGTGACAGGGCTCAGATAACTATTTTTGTAATGACGGGGCTCAGATAACTATTGTTGTACGTGACGGGGCTCAGATAACAATTGTTTACGTGACGGGGTTCAGATAACTGTTGCTGTACCTAACGGGCACAGATAACTATTGTTGTACGTGACGGGGCTCAGATAACAATTGTTTACGTGACGGGGCTCAGATAACTGTTGCTGTACCTAACGGGCTCAGATAATTATTGTTGTAAGTGACGGGGCTCAGATAACAATTATTGTACGTGACGGGGCTCAGATAACTATTGCTGTACCTAACGGGCTCAGATAACTATTGTTGTACCTAACGGGGCTCAGATAACTATTGTTGTACGTGACGGGGCTTATATATAATGGGGCGCTGTGATGTGTTATGGCTGCTCCTCTTCTTGTGATGACCTTGCTATAAGATTGCCCAGCTTTAAGTAAACAGGAATATTGGAAAATAAGGGCTTGTGTTGTGTTAACAATGTTGACTTCATGTACAATGTATTAAAGCACTTTACTTCATTGACAACAGCATGAACTTATTGTGTTGTGGTAACAATGTATTAAAGCACTTCACTTCATTAACAACAGACATGAACATAAAAACAAACAAGTCGTTGTTTTATTTACTTTATTCTTTCACTGGACCAAATAAAATTCAAACATTCAAATCATCAGTTCAAGGGAAGATAAGTCCAAGAGATTTATCTATTGTCCTTTGAGTTCATGAAAACTCTAATGAAATGTTCAGAGTAATTACCCCTTGTAATAAACACTTTCACAACTTGCCTGTTAGTTGAGTTTGTCACTTCACAGTCTAGACCAAAAAAATCCCTTATTGATTGAATGCACAGAAATCCTGACTATGGTCATTAGTTTCATATAGTCATCATTTATTGAAATCTCTAATATTTTTAGACAAGTTTTCAATGAATGTTTCAATTGGCAGATATTTTAATCCACAATGTGTATGTATGTTTATGCTAGGCTAGGTAAAAAAATACCTATATCAATTAAAATAGTTTTTAGGGTTTCAAAGCTCCATGTGTCAGGCGACAAACCCAGGAAAACATTTTCTAAACAATGCAAAGATCTGGTTACCGTATCCAAGCTAGATGTTTTAAGATTTTTGGAATTCAGTATAGCCACAGAATATTCATAACATACTATATGTTATATACATCCAGTGTTGAAGGCATGGGGGGGGGGGGAGGGGCAACAATTATTCTGGGCAACAACAACACTAAAAAAATAAAGAAAGAAATATCGCCTAGCCATGTTACAATGTGACTGTAGTTCCTTGTTGTGTGAGAGAGTTGATGTGACATATGTTCTAATTGTACCCACAGCTGGCCATGTAACAATGTGAATGTAGTTCCTTGTTGTGTGAGAGAGTTGATGTGACTTATGTTCTAATGGCACCCTCAGCTGGCCATGTAACAATGTGACTGTAGTTCCTTGTTGTGTGAGAGAGTTGATGTGACATATGTTCTAATGGCACCCACAGCTGGCCACCACCATGTCGTCATACTGTTTCAAGATGACGTTCTCGTTGTCGTCAAAGTACAGCAGGCTGATGGAGTAGAGTTTGTTGGGGACGCAGCACGGGGTGCCCACATCCTTCACCACATTCAGGGCGTGCACGATGCTCTGGACCGTGGCGTGGTTGGTCGGCTTCTGGCTCTGACCCAGGGGGAAGGGGCACTCTCCCGCGCAGTGGTAGGCGTTGTAGCTGTTGGGGGAGATGATCCACCCAGACCAGCCTATCTCCTCGAAGTCAACGAACATCTCGTACCGCGAGCAGGAGCGTCTGTTCAGGCGGTACCTGTACATGTCGAAGGTCCTCTTCTTCCTACCGTTGTCCTTCTGTTTGGCGTTACGTCGGCTCCTGTGCGCCCCGTATCTGCTGGCGTGTCGAGCCCTTTCGTTCAGTTGGCGAATGCTGTCTCTTAGTGTTGTGTTTAGTCGCATCTCTCTGTTCACAAGGTCTTCTTTCATCTCCAGGTAGCCTGAGGAACAAACAATAGACACTAACTTAAGGTAAGCTACAAATAAATAATGTACATTTATTCCCAGTGACACTGCTATGACTTTTTTGACTGGATTCATTTGTTATTTAAATACTAACGCAGCGTTTGCAAAGTTGTACTGACACACAGTCCTACAGACACATAGTTGTACAGACACTCGGCTCTACAGACACACAGATCTACAGACACTTTCATGATCTAAGTTTTAAGTTGAATATGGTTGACAAAAATTTGTCAATAGAGATAAGGAAGTGTACGGTGATGGCCGCGTGCAGTGTACACATCAAGTATCAGACAGAAAAAAATGGGCAGGGTTTTTGGGGGTCGGGGTCGTACTCACCCTCATCATCCGGTGATATAAACGTTGGATGTTTACGCTGACCATTGTTTGTGTACACAACCAGGATAGGTTGTTTACTGTCGTGGTGCTCGTTGCGCTGGGCGAATCGGATGTAGCTGGTGTCCAGTGGGGTACCGGAGGAACCCTCTGTGGTCACCAGAAAACCTGTCCATTCAAAAAAAATACTAATTATATATTAATTATTATATTATTATTATATATATATATATATATTATAGTAATTATTAAATCTTTGATCTTTTGTGTTCAGAGCCGTAAAAGTTAAGGATACGATGTATTGTACAATTGGACAAGTGTGGCAGTGGTCCTATGGTAACCTCCTTTAGAGAGTAGGATGACGTATTCTAGAGTTGGACAGTGGTCCTATGATGTCCTCATTAAAATAGTATTACGACGTATTCTAGAGTTGGACAGTGGTCCTATGATGTCCTCATTAAAAGAGTATTAAGACGTATTCTAGAGTTGGACAGTGGTCCTATGATGTTCTCAAGTTAATCTCTTCATCCTACATCCCACAGTATCAAATATCAAGTTTTCTATTCAGCAGTGCTTGTTCCAAATCCCACTATAGCCGTTGCTCACATGGCAGAAGAGTCATGCCAAAACTGTACCTTAACACTCCTGCTAAGCTTGCAATCAAAATAAGTAAATATTAGAATCTGGTGTCTAGCTCTTGCTATTTTTTTTTTGTTGCAAAGTACAATTTGTACAATGGTAGTTAATGGGAAGGGAGAATGCAGTCAGAACGTTTTTAACTTCATTCAGTTTATTGAATTCTCACTGACACCAGTCCCATTTGAGTTTCAATAGAATGTGAAAAACATAATTTAATTTTAAGTCGCGCCGTTCAACATTCTCACTGAACACAGATATTTAACAGCACTACAGAACAATAAATATGGCAGTACCATAGAACAGTAAATGTGGCGGTACCATAGAACAGTAAATGTGGCAGTACCATAGAACAGTAAATGTGGCAGTACCATAGAACAGTAAATGTGGCAGTACCATGGAACAGTAAATGTGACAGTACCATGGAACAGTAAATGTGGCAGTAGCATGGAACAGTAAATGTGGAAGTAGCATAGAACAGTAAATGTGGCAGTACCATAGAACAGTAAATGTGGCAGTACCATAGAAGAGTAAATATGGACTGATTAATTCAATTGCGGGATTAGACCATGGAGAGACTCACTGTCAAAGAGTCTAGTCCGTAGAGTTTAGTCCATACAGTCTAGTCCATATAGTCTAGTCCATACAGTCTAGTCCCCAGTGGTGTCAGACCAAAGAAATGTTTACGTCAGTTTGTTTTTTACGTCCTAGGTATTAGAATAAACATAAACATAAAAATCCACAACATCATAGAATTGAAATATTGAACTACTTCAGACTACAAGCTGAGTGGTCGTAATTAGAGAATGGCGCGTTGCAATTAATCTAAGTGAATCTTTTAATACCTGAAAAGGGAAGAACTGTTGTTGACAACTGTATCACACTGTTTAAAATGTAATTCAACGTGAGACACTCAGCAGTAACCAACTGATTATTTCAACTCAACAGTAGCCAACTGATTATTTCAACTCAACAGTATCCAACTGATTATTTCAACTCTGCAGTAACCAACTGATTGTTTCAACTCAGCAGTAACAACAGTAACCAATTGATCATTTCAACTCAACAGTAGCCAACTGATTATTTCAACTCAACAGTAACCAACTGATTGTTTCAACTCAGTAGTAACCAACTGATTATTTCAACTCAGCAGTAGCCAACTGATTATTTCAACTCAACAGTAACCAACTGATTATTTCAACTCAGCAGTAGCCAACTGATTATTTCAACTCAACAGTAACCAACTGATTATTTCAACTCAACAGTAGCCAACTGATTATTTCAACTCAACAGTAACCAACTGATTATTTCAACTCAACAGTAACCAACTGATTGTTTCAACTCAGCAGTAACCAACGGATTATTTCAACTCAGCAATAGCCAACTGATTATGTCAACTCAGCAGTAACCAACTGATTATTTCAACTCAGCAGTAGCCAACTGATTATTTCATTTCAGCAGTAGCCAACTGATTATTTCAACTCAACAGTAACCAACTGATTATTTCAACTCAGCAGTAGCCAACGATTATTTCAACTCAACAGTAACCAACTGATTATTTCAACTCAGCAGTAGCCAACTGATTATTTCAACTCAACAGTAACCAACTGATTGTTTCAACTCAGCAGTAACCAACTGATTATTTCAACTCAGCAGTAGCCAACTGATTATTTCAACTCAGCAGTAACCAACTGATTATTTCAACTCAGCAGTAGCCAACTGATTATTTCAACTCAACAGTAACCAACTGATTGTTTCAACTCAGCAGTAACCAACTGATTATTTCAACTCAGCAGTAGCCAACTGATTATTTCAACTCAGCAGTAACCAACTGATTATTTCAACTCAGCAGTAGCCAACTGATTATTTCAACTCAACAGTATCCAACTGATTGTTTCAACTCAGCAGTAACCAACTGATTATTTCAACTCAGCAGTAACCAACTGATTATTTCAACTCAGCAGTAACAACAGTAACCAATTGATTATTTCAACTCAGCAGTAACCAATTGATTATTTCAACTCACCAGTAACCAACTGAATTATTTAACTAATTTTATTCAATATAAATTTTTAAAAAATCAAGTAATTCAAAAAAGAGAGATATCAGTTCAATATACATGTACATTCAGTTTCAGAGCCACAAATGAAAAAAAAACACCTACACGTGTGAATTTAGAATCAACGAGGGTTGACCCCTACAACTGACGACCAATCACACTAAGATACTGGACAGACATTAAGTTGTTACGAAAAATGGAGCTCCCCACGTCTTCTAACGAACTTCCACTTTCAGACGACCGGGTGAAAGAAGAAGAAGAGGGAGAAACTTTAGACTTCCAGAGTTTATCAGCATCAGACAGTAGTCAGTATTTGGAACAGGCCCTGGGACGGGTCCTCCCCCCGTGTCTCAGAGATGTCATACAGGTTCGCCCCAATGACCCGATTGAATATTTAGCCAAAAGGCTGTACCAGTCCGTGGACTGTGAGCTGCTTTATTACAACAAGAAAACTGAGTTGATTCAAATGGAACTGACTTATCTTGAGTTGTCAAATGAGAAACTAAATCACTTGAATCACATTCGAAAACTGAAATCTGAGTTGGAAACGTTAAAAAAGCAGCTGGAAAAACTGAACATGGAAAAAGAGATTACGAGCTCAACATCTAAGTCGAGAAATTGATAAATTCAAGTGACAATTAATGTTAAGAACTTTGACCTCTGTTCTGTTCAAAACAACTAAACCTACTTAAAGCTAGCCACTATTTACAGACAAAAACTCATTAAAATATAAAAAGCTCGTATTGTGGTATTTCATTATAGAAAGATTAATGTAGAACTGTGTTATGTGATACAAATAATGGTCTCAGTAACAGGTCTATCGCCAGCTAATCTCTAGTCCCCCTTAACAACTGGAGCCCTTCTGTCTCTCCCGCGCCCCACCTAACCTCACAAATTAAAAAGTCGTCTTATACCAGATTAATCAAAAAGCCTTCGGAATATATTAAGGGTATTAAAGAAAGTAATCTGTTTAATATTAATCTGTTTAATATTTGCACTAATAAGTTCTCATAGTCCATTCAAAGCCTTCACAACAGGCATACAGACACAAAAAAGAACATAGTAAAAGTATTGAAGAAATGCATCTTCAAATAATACACAAATCAATGTACATGTAGCGTAAAATAAATCAAATATATAAAGACCACTTGTTTTATTAGATATAGCCACCAAACCTTATTGTTCATTAGTTAAAAATTTATCTATCGCTAAGTTAACAATCACATAAAATTATTAAAACTAACTTATTCACTAATTCATTAGATATTAATTCATTTTCTACTCACTATTGTAGTTTTTTTTATTCTCAAATGCGACTAAACGTAACGAAGAAACTAAATGTACGTATATCATTCATATCCATATTCATACCATAAGATGGGAATATATGATCAATTCACTTAGTTAATTCCGATTAATTGGTCGTCAAAACCTTCTGAAAAAAAAGAATAATTTCTGACTACGTCGTCATGTCCTATAAAACTTGTAAATAAACATGGCGGCTTTGAACACCCTTCGATTCAGACTTTAGGACGTCCACAACTTCTAGTGACAAATGAGTTTTGAAATTAAATTAGCGAAAATATGTTTAGTTTTTCATGAAGAATCGGACGAAATATATTTTTTTTATATTTTTTTGTCCCCGTTTTGTCTGTCTGTCTGTCTGTCTGTCCGTCCGTCATCACCCTAGATCTCAACAACCACAAGTCTTAGACCCATGATGTATTTATCATTTTGTAGGTCTTGGCCTGCCATGTGTGCAGCAAAAGTTCATTTCGCGATCTGACCTCTGAGGGCCGTAAAAGGGGGCTTATAAAGTACCGTTTTTTACTACATAAGCTATATTAACAAAGTAGCGCCCTAGATCTCAGCAACCATAAGTCCTAGACCCATGATGTATATGTCATTTTGTAGGTCTTGGTCTGCCAAGTGTACATCAATAGTCCATTTTGCGATCTGACCTCTCAGAGCTAAAATATAAGAGTTTCTTATGTACCTTTTTTGCTTATATTTTAAATATAAATAATAAAAGCTAATCAAAGGGGCGTAATCATTATTTTTTTTGTAATAGTTATTCAACATGATTACTTCCCTCTCTAAATTTATCAAAATCCATGCGCGTGGAGCAATATTTATGGCTGTAACCCGGAAAAAAATACGGATTTCGTCCGGCATAACCGAAAATGATCTAAAATGTCCTTTGTCCGAAACGGAAAAGACTTAAATTGCTTGTTTTTCTAATATTTATACGCGCAACGTCGGAACGAATACCGTGTGCACACACATACAGGAAGTTGATTTAGGCGTTTTATGTATATGTCAAACATAGAATACTATCTTACATGCTTTGTCTAACACAGTGAAGCCAGCTGAAACCGGAAGCTAAGATGAAGTCCTGCATAAGATGGCCGACCTAAAAAAAAACTCAGCTGTTGTCTAGTCTATATATATAGGATGTCTATGATGGCTAATGTACAGCGACGTATTCCCTTAGACCAGCGGCTCTCAACCTTTTTCGCGATTGTACCCCATTGAGTGGAAGAGTATGTCCGCGGGTTCCCATAACAAGTTAGTTCGCGAACAAATGTACTTATCATGATAACGGAAGGTTTTTACTTTTCTAATGCGATACTTGGACACTTGGTCTGATGAGGAGTCTTGCAGCAAACTGGCGACTTTCTTCAAACTCTTGGTTGTTTATTACAAAGGTTATCTGCCGACATGTACCCCTGTGGTACGCGTACCATAAATTGATAACCGTTACCTATTGTACGTGCTCATTATGCCCACCCTAACGGAGAAACTGTTGTATTTTGTTGTTGTATTTTGTTGTTGTTGTTGTATTTTGTCGTTGTTGTATTTTGTTGTTGTTGTATTTTGTTGTTGTTGTTGTATTTTGTCGTTGTTGTATTTTGTCGTTGTTGTATTTTGTTGTTGTTGTTGTATTTTGTCGTTGTTGTATTTTGTCGTTGTTGTATTTTGTTGTTGTATTTTGTTGTTGTTGTTGTATTTTTCAAATAATAATTTAAACTTTATAAGTTTGAAATACATTATCTCTGACTGGGCCACCACGTGACATATCAATCTGAATTTTTTAAATAAAAATGAAATGTTTACCGTAATTAGGTCGTGTTCCATGATGCCACGCCAACACAGCGTTCGTGACGTTGAACACATGCCACCCGTGACCGTGAAGACTGATCTTCTGGGCGTCCAGGAGGATCACATTTTTTGATGACATCATATCACGGACATCTAAGATCTGATAAATTCTTACCTGGTGATAAAAATAAAGTTAACGGACATGAGAAATTGAGAATGACTGACATCATGATAAAATCGTTTCACTTCTAACGCCTTGTTATTGTTATTGGTTTAATAAATGAATACTGTAAACATTCTGATATTCTCATTGTTCATCGGTCAACCTTTCCGCCCGTTTAAAACAGTTGATAGTCTAATTGATTGATAGTTTGTATAAAACTCAGAGGCGTACCTAGGGTGGGGGGAGGGTCCAAATTCGAAAGTCCCCCCGGGCCCCAGCTTTTTTTTACATTAAATATTAAGTACATTATCTCATGTCATGGTGTCGAATGTCAAAATGCAGGGGGCCCCAAAGAGGCAAAGCCCCCCCAGGACCCCCAAATCCCTAAGCTCAGCACTGGTGAAACTATTGAATAGATTTGATTGTCTATTTAATAAACCGCTTTTAAAATAACATTTTAATTCTAGACTCGATAGTAATAACAAGTCATTTTTTTCTCTGTGATATTTGTGGTTTTTTTAACGTTAATTTTAAACTATCCTTCTTTTGTTCATACATATTATTATTATTATTATTATTAGCTTTGTGCAGTGGTACTCAACCTTTAGCGATTCACGACCCACAGAGAAAAAAAGTGTCCATCTTTCACTCACTACCCACCAATAAAAAAGGAGATAAAGGTTAAATAGAGTAAAAAAATGGCGGAATATATTCACCGTTAAGTAATTACTGACATTTTGACGACCCGCCTCAAATCAGCCGGAGTCTGAGGCTTCCACGGAGTCTGAGGCTTCCACTGGTGAGTCGCCACCCACACACATTGAGACCCGCTGACTTCCTGCCTCGGACATTCAAATACACTAAAACCTTCCATTACTACCATGGGCGTATTCACGGGGGGGGGGGGGGGCAAGGAGGGCATTTGCTCCCCCCTTACATTAAAAAAAATGTCATAAAGTTGTTATTTGCCCTCCCCCCCCCCCGGAAAATTTTTGCCCCCCCCTGGAAAAATTCCTAGCGACGCCCACGATTACTACACTTTTGATTAAAACACTTTTCATTTCATATCTAGTGTATTTATTTCAGATGAAAATGTGAAACATCTCATTATATGTGCTATAGTACGGATACATCATAGTTAATATGATTTATATTGGGGGGGGGGTCGCATTCAGTACTCGTACGAATTGAAATTCGAAAGACATTTAGCAACGGGTCAAATTCGGATTTTTGAGGAATGACGCAAATTTTACAAACATTCCATTCCTGATGACCAGAGTCACGTGAAGATTTCCTATAATACAACACCAGGCAAACAGTTCATCTCATCCATTCAACAACATCGTGCGGTTATTTCTATCAATCAAGTGGGTGGCCGCAAAAACGTCTTGTGTGTGAGACCTGGCCTGCCTGTGAAGGCGAGCACGGTTCAATACACCCGTGATGCTGACATTAACCGAAGACCCCCACCGTCAGACGGTTACAGCTCGGAAAATTGGAAGCTTTCCAGGTTTAATGATGCTGAAACTGTGTGTGTCATTCAAGTGTGACAAAGGAAGAGAGGGGGGAGCGTGTGTTGTTTTTTTATTCTCTCAACGTTGAGTCTAATGGAAGCTGACAGACACAATTTTGGTGACACACAAGAATAATGAAGCGTCCGGAGAGACTAGAAGTCATAGCCGCTTGCCCTCTGTTTGAAACCAACAGTTTTGTGGAGACAGATGCTGAAACAATCTACACCTATGGCCGCGACATCGCACACACAAAAAATGAACAGGTGACCTACATTTTTTTAGTCGAGTGAGTCCATTCTGAGTCCCGGGTCTGATGTACATCTGTAGACGTCGTGTTTAGAAAACCACCCGTCACTGCTGGGTGACCTGTCATAGCGAATCATCAAATGTGACATCCCATGTGACATGAGTATCAACGAAAATGGCATCCAATGTGACATGAATATGTCACAAAGTTTTTCTCTGGAAGTCTTTGCAAAAGCTTCCATTATAACCATCTCTCTCTCTCTCTCTCCTTCTCTTTTTTGTGGACACTGCCTTGTTCATTCTTTTCCTTACAGCTATCTTATGGAGTTCTTTATGTACCTTCCATAAAATTATTTTTTAAAACATAAAAATTTCAAAGGAATTCATGTGTTGTCTTGTAGTTTCAGCAAATAAAAATGTGAATCTGAAATGGGTTTTTTTTTTGTTTGTTTGTTTTGTTTGTGTTATTATTTGTAACATTTCCTGTTTCAGCGAGTATTTTGACATAGATGAACTCTGTGTAATCGACGGCTTGGAACTATTTTGTATCATACGTTTAGAACGTAATATTCTGGGGACCTTATTAAGTCAGTGGTGTCAAAATGCATAAACCATCTAATCAATCTAAAGCAACTAACTTTACAATTCGAACCATCGTGTTATTAATACGTTGAATGAGTTCAGAGTCTCAATAAAGCTACATTTATTTTTGTATTAATGGTTTAAAACAAGCATTTATAGAAATTGGGCCAGCAATCCTTCCACAGACACAAAAATACTGAAGAAACTGAGTTGTTTTTTTTTGTTTTTTTGTATTACATTTTATTCTGGCATGGTTATGATGATAGAATTAAAGACAATGCAATGTTTACCTTGTCATTGATGTGTGAAGTCCCTGTAAGGAGGAGATGAAATCTCTTACATCCTATGCTATAATTATGGGACGGTTTTTATGGTGCCCTTCTTTCATCCCAACCATAGCCCCGATACTTCATTGGCCATGGAGGCACCATGGGAGATATAGCGGGAACTTTTACCATGACCTGAAAACCAATTGGTCCTCACAGGAGATCGAACCAGGGACCTTCAGGACGACACGATCATCCAAGTCAGTGATAGCTACACCTCATTGTTTCTTTTTAAAATATAACGACGTAAGTACTTGCTCATATGGTGTGAGATTCTCTGAACATGTTGGTTCTTATTATTACACTATGCCAGATCCTCCAATATCGGTATTGTACCGACTAATAAATGGTGTGAGATCCTATCATACTGATACAGTAGTGACTAATAAATGGTGTGAGATCCTATCATACTGATAGGGTACTTACTAATAAATGGTGTGAGATCCTCTGCTCATGGAATGATGATGGTGAAGGGCCTGGCCTCATTTTAAATATCCGGAACTCGGAGTGAAGTATTGTCTCCCCTTCCTCCAAGTAAGAAATATTGTATAGATAATGCATCCGGTGTATGGAGTCTGAAAAGGGAAGAAATCCAAACAACTTAGGTATTGCACATCAAAATAATATTGATCTATTTAATTTAAATGAAATACAAACATTTTAACTTTTTGTATTTCTTGTTTTAATACAATTGTACACAACTTCAGCATGGGTTAGTATAGTAAAAGTAAATGTTAAATTCTGACATGTTTCCTTTGGATACCAGTGCGAAATGACAATTGTTTTGTTATATGAACCAGTCATAATAAAGATACTGTTTGGTGGGTACCAAATTATTACTTATCCCGTCACCTAAGTAACATTACCGTAAATCAGTGGTGGGCAAACTACGGCCCGTCAGAGTATATTATGCGGCCCTTTAGCATGTAAAAGTTCATGATCCTATGTCGATGTTAATTCTCTTTGTTTGAAGTTAACGCTATATTTTTTAAATTTTATGCCGACTATTTGATTTGAATCTAGTGATATTAAATCGGTTTTATGGTTCCAGAATATTAGTTAGAGCTACTTGACTTACAAGCAGATTATGACCTGAAGAAGTTTAAGTCAATTATTTTGTTGAAATAATTATGAATACCAAATTAGCAACTTATTAAGTTTGTATTTTAAAATATAATGTGTGTGTGCAGTGGCGCCGAGAGCCAACACAGGCCCCAGGGCAGGACATCATTGCGGGCCCCTGAATAAACAATAAGTCGTGAAAAAATTTACATGGTCGGGGCGGCCGGGCCCCCTTACAGATGCGGGCCCCCTGGCAATGACCCCCTGCCCCCCATCTCGGCGTACCTGTGTGTGTGTGTAATAGAGTGTGAATGTGACATAAAATGACAAATTATCTTAAATTCATATTTTCATATGTTGTAAATTGTAATTAAGTAGGCAAAATATATATGCGGCCCACCGATAACAGTCAAGTTTTCAATGTGGCCCTCCGTAGAAAAAGTTTGCCCACCCCTGCCGTAAGTTATATAAAGCCAAAGTCAAACATTTGAATTTAATTGAATTATAGGAAAACTATACGATATCATTAGGACCCTCAATCCCAGTTATTATTTTTAATTCAAGTCTGATGACAAAATACAGACTACAAAAATTTCAGGACTAATTGTGTCTCCGAACTCGGTTCGTTGAAAAATTTAACAAAGATTACTAAAAATGTAAAATAGTACTAAATGTAATACATAGAAACTGTGTGAAAAGAGCGGCAATACTGGTGCACAATGAACACGAGTTCGGACACAATAACAATAAACTTTTGTTTTGATTAACCCTTTTTTTTTTAACAATGATAAAAAATAATGTAAAAATAGGAATGGAGATCATGCCACAATAGAAAAAGCACGGAAGTGTGCATAATACTCAAGTGTGCTATATTTAGTCTTATATAGTCCAGTATATATATATATATATATATATATATATATATATATATATATATATATATATATATATATATTGGGACACCGCTTAATTGGGACAGCCGCTTATTTGGGACAAATCTCAAAGAAACCAAACTGTTACGGATCCTTTTAATGATGATGCTTGTAATAAATCAGACAACACAAATCACGAAGTTAACTCCAGTGAAGTAACATCAAACAATCATTTAATACTTGAACATGAACTGACATAAAGGTAGAATCAGGAGGAGTACAAAAGCAAACTGTAAATATGCATCCATCTACATAGATGCCCACAGCTAGACTAACTATAAAACAAAGCATGTGCTCCCAACTGTCGGTTAATATACGTCATTTGTACCAAATGACGTATACACTAAAGCTCCCAATATTTACACTCAAGATGGCGGAATGACGCCATAGATACTGCGGTGGGCGGAGCCTAGCGAATTGCGTCATCAAACTTAGACTATATTATTTCTCCACATTTCTCCCCTCTACCTAAGCATGATGTAATCATGTAAAACCCAATACTAATACCGACAAAAGGAAGCCACATGAAACAAAGTTCAATCATAGAACATATCCCAAATCATCATAACAACAAAATAAATTATACAATGATTCATCAAATCAATATTGCATGGAATTATAAATCAATACATGCAAACAATATAATAAATATCATCAATCATATATGTATAAACATATTGAATTCAATTAAAATTTCTCATCATTTTAATTTTTTTTTTTTCGTCACTGATATTCATTATTTTATTAGATATTTTTTTCTATGTGACTTGTTAATTTTTTTTTTTCTTTCATGTCACTTGTATATCTTTTCTATTATCTTTTTTTCAGGTGACTTTTTTTTTTTTCATGTCACTAGTTATTCTTCTTTTTTTTTTTTCTCAAGTGACTTCTCTTTTTTTTTTTTTTTTATCATAATCATCAATTATTATTAAATATCATTATGTCATCATATAAATATATACATGCAACATGTCATCATATAAACATATAATACATGTAACATAAACATTACGGTACACAAGATTTCTTACTGCCAGGACATAGGTTTGTTGAGAACTTAAGCTCATTTCAAATGCAACGTGATAACGTGTCAGCAATAACGTTCTCTTTACCAGGTATAGCTTGGACGATAAAATTAAAATCCTGCAGTAGGAGTGACCATCTGGCTACTTTATTATTCCCTAGCTTTTTGGAATTTATAAATGCCAGCGGCGCATGGTCAGTCCGAAGAATAAATTGGGCACCTAACAGATACCTTGCCAATTTTGTAATGCACCATGTGATGGCTAATCCCTCCCTCTCTATTGTGGCATATCTTGTCTCTGGTGAGGTCAATTTACGACTGACATATAGCACTGGGTGTAACACACCATTGTGGCTCTGTAACAGGGCCCCCCCCTATCGCAACGGCCGAGGCATCTGTGGCCAGAACGAATTGTTTACCTATGTCAGGTAACTTTAATATGGGCCCCTGAGCGAAGGCGGTTTTAATAATCTCCAGGGCCCGTTGACATTCATCAGACCAGATGATTTTGTTTGGCTCTCCCTTTTTAGTTAGATTAGCCAGAGGTTCCATTATATGAGCGAAATTCGGAATAAACTTCCGATAGAAATTGCATAAGCCCAAAAGACTGCGCACCTGTTTCTTTGATGACGGTTTTTCAATATTTAATATCTTTGACACTGATTCACCTATGGGTTTTATTATATTATTTCCCACTTTATGTCCTAGGAAAGTTACTTCCGTCAGTCCTATCTCTACCTTAGTCGGTCTCACGGTTAAATTATGTCTCTTTAAAACTGTAAAAATTTCTCTTAGACTCCTAACATGTTTATCCCAGTCCTCATGAAAAATACAAATGTCATCCAGGTAGCAAACAGTGTCTTGTCTATGGGAAAATAATTTGGCCATCATCCTATTGAAGGTGGCTGGTGCATTTACTAGCCCAAAACTCATGAAATTCCATTGGAACAACCCAAATGGAGTTATAAATGCAGTCAATGGTTTGGCTTCAGGGGTTAGTGGTATTTGCCAATACCCTCTTGCTAAATCCAGTTTAGAAAAATATTTAGCTCTGGCTAGCCTGGTCATTAACTCCTCAGGATTGGGCATGGGATACGAGTCCATAATGGTTATTTTATTTAACTGTCTATAGTCTACACACAGTCTGATGTCACCTGTCTTTTTCTTAACTAACACTATGGGAGCTGCATATGGTGACTCTGATGGTTCTATGACACCCTGTTTCTGTAACCCTTCTAATTCTTTCTTGATATAGTCGCGGTGATGTAATGAGAGGGTGTATGGTCTCAAACGGATAACCTTGTTTTCTGACAGCTTTATGTCATGTTGTATTATATCAGTTTTACCCGGTCTATCAGAAAAAATATCGGTAAAGTCACCCAAAAGTGTCTTAATACTAACCACTTTGTCATGAGTTAAGTTATTTAATGCTATATCCTCCCATGTTTCCTTGTTTCCAACCTCAGGTCCCTCACATGTCTGAATGTCAGCGTCAGGTACATCTTCCTCCCTTAACATGAAACAATTTTGAACCTGTCTCTCAGCGGTCTGAACTAATTCAATTGGTCTATTATAGTATACTTTCAACATGTTTATATGAAAGACCTTTAACCTATTTCTAATATTAATTTCATAATCCACGTCTGTCACCTTTCTAGTAACCTTAAAAGGTCCTTGCCACTTAATGAATAATCTATTGGTCTTGTCCGGTAATAAGACAAGTACATCTTCACCTGGCCTAATATGTCTGAGTTTCCTGTCCCTATTAACCCTCAATAATGTGCTTTTATTTTTGGTTAAAACGTTGGATCTAGCCACATCACAGGCCTTTATCAGTCTCTGTCTTGTATCAATCACTAGCTCATAGGCAGTTCTTACGTCAAGGGATAAATCTTTCCTTATCATTAAGTCCTTAAGTGGACCCCTTGGATTCGCACCGTACACCATTTCAAAAGATGAAAATCCTGTTGTTTCCTGTGGAATTTCCCTATACGCAAACAACACACAGGGTAACATGAGATCCCAGTCTCCCGGATTGTCATCAGACACTTTACTGATCATTTTTTTTATACTGCCGTTCAGTCGCTCACAAATTCCATTACTTTGGGGATGGTATGGCGATGTAAAGATTTGTTTGATCCCCAATACAGAGGTAAAATGGTTGGTTAATTCAGATACAAACTGAGTACCTCTGTCAGATAAAATAACATCTGGGAAGCCTGTCCTACAAAAAATGGTCATTAGTGCCTGTGCTATGTCCTCAGCCCTTATGAATTTAAGAGGCACCGCCTCTGGCCATCTGGAACATACATCCACCACCGTTAAGATAAAGCGATGCCCTCTATTGGACAGCACTGGCATAGGTCCAATTATATCAATAGCTAATTTTGTGAACGGTCTGTCAACTACATCGGTTGTTTGTAATGGGGCTTCCCCCCTGGTACATTTGGGCCCCTTTGATTGACACAGGTCACACGTCCTAACATATCTCTTTACGTCTCTGGTAACCCCGGGCCAAAAGAATTTTCCCAGGATCCTATACTTGGTTCTAGTAACCCCCGAATGACCCGCTAAAGGTGAATCGTGGGCTGTCCTAAGAACTAATTTCCTATACTTCATTGGGACTATAAGTTGATTCACCGTTTTATTCATGTACTGTGTCTTTCTAACCCAAACACCTTTTTCTAACTGAATGATTTCCCTATCTCTAAATGATTTTTTATCCCGGTTGATTAATTTTGATAATGACACGTCATTATGCTGTTCGGTAAAAGGGTTCTCTCCATCTATGGTGACCCTGTCAGACATCTCACCCACAGGAATGTCACTAGATTTAACATTGTCAGTCATGTGTGGATTAGGAAAGTTGACTACATTCTCTTCCCTTTGTATAATTTTTACTTCCTGAGTATTAATTAAGCAGTTATCTGTACTACTAATTGATGACTGATTATGGAGTTTTTCCTCCTTAGCCTGAGCCCTTGTCACAGCATTACAGTTTCTAGTAGGATCATTAAGTTTTTTCCATTTATCCAATTCCATGGGATCACACTCTATTACGCCCTCAATATTGCCCCCTAAAACGTCATAAGTTGGTTTCTCGATGACTAATGCTTCAACTAGCCCTGTGTAAAATGGACTTCTAAGATTAATGGTGGCTATGGGTAACTCATGTACCGTCCCATCAAATGACGCACATCGACCCATTCTTCCCGTGAATTCACTATCTTTCACCAATGATCTACGGACACATACGCACGTTGCCCCAGTGTCACGTAGCACCTTTACAGGTACATCACCAACGAACCCAGGGTAAAAATGTAAACCATTACCTCCCCCCTGAACTAACATTGCCTGTTGTACCCTATCTCTTTGTCTCTGTCTGGTCTTGTCCATGGTTCTGGTCTGTTGTCCTTTTCTCCCCTGACTATTTCCCCGGGACCAAGTGCAGTTCCTAGCATAATGTCCCCTCTGGCGTTACACAGATAACATAAATCACTACCTCCATTTCCCCTTTTGCAGTCTCGCGATCTATGTCCGGCTCTCCCACAAGAGAAACATAATTTGTCCCCGTCATGTCGGTCACTGGATCTATTCCTGTTCCCAGGACTTAAGCTACGGCCACGGTTAGGATATGGTACAGCTTTAGCAAAGCACAGCACATCCTGGTTATGGTCTGGTTCTAACTTAGATATGGGTTTTTCTGGATGTGCAGACCTATACTTTCTCAATAAATCAGTGACATCTTCTAAAGTTTTTGGCCCTTTTTCTTTCAAGAATGCCACTAAATCTTTATGGCCACACATTAATTGCCCTATCTACTAAAATCAGTTCCCTTAAATCATGGTACTCTTGTTTCGCCCCAGACAGAGCCACCCATCTATCAAAAAACAAACTAAGGTTGGTGATAAATAAATTGGGGTCTTCCTCTCGTGATGGGCGAATATTATTAAATTTTTCCCTGTAACCATCACATGTGTTACCATAAATCTTCATTAATGATTCTTTCACAACATCATAATTTTTTATTTCATTTTCATTTAGTTTTAAACATACATCCAGAGCTTTGCCTCTTATGAATCCTAAAATTGACGCGGCCCATGTATTCCTCGGCATACCCGCGCTAGTAGCTAGCATTTCAAACCTAGACAAGTATGTGTCCATACTGTCAATGCCCTCTGTAAAATAAGGTAATTTAAGTGATGTGGTCACTCTATCACCTGCTCCGTTAACTCCGGGGTTAGCTGACTGTCTATTGTTCTCAGACTCTAAGCGCGCCCTTTCGTTCGCGATTTCTTCCTTTCTCATTTCCCGTTCTGCGGCTCTTTCTTCCCTCTCTCTCTGTTTTTCTTCCCTCTCTCTCTGTTTTTCTTCCATCTCTTTCTTTTCCTTTTCCTTTCTTTCTTCCCTCTCTGTTTTTCTTCCATCTCTTTCTTTTCCTTTTCCTTCACCTCACACTCCCTCACAGAAACCCAGGTCCGTAACTCCTGGCCTGTAAGGCCAAGTGCTTTACCAGCTTCAACAATATTTAATATTGATGACATGGCAGTAACCGAAACCAATTATAACTAATAAATGAAAATGTTTGATACTATATATCACACACAAAAAAAATATTCTATAATGTCATCAACATACAAGTAATAACAAAATAAATACAATATTCCTTTTAAAAAAAACCCAGCAAATTAAATGTTTTGGCTGCTCAGGGTGGACCCTATTTTAACCTCTACTGTATTAATTACAGAATTCCACCAAGAACAACAAACAAATAATTACACCAGATTTCAATATTCTAGTAATAAATATATATAAAAAAATATGCCAACTTACATATAAAGAAATACACAAATAGTAAATTCTGTTCCTTGAGTTCGATGGTTGATCCTCGGTGATCCCGGTCCGCGATGTTCGATGTGGGGTTGACTAACACACGGGTTGATCCTTGGTGATCCCTGTCCGCGATGTTCGATGATCCTTGGTTGATCCTTGGTGATCCTATGGTGGGGTCCTCTGACGATGAGGAGGTGATTCCCAGCCACACGGTAACGTCGGCCCCGTCAGTATAAAGCAACTCTGGCCACTTTAAGCAGTAAAGTTGGCCACTTCAGCAACAGTAGGGTTGGCCTCTTCAGCAAACAGCAAGGTTGGCCTCTTCAGCAAGCGGCAAGGTTGGCCTCTTCAGCAAACAGTAGGGTTGGCCTCTTCAGTAGCAGCAAGGTAGGCCTCTTCAGCAAACGGCTAGGTTGGCCACCTCAGCAAACAGTAACGTTGGCCACTTCAGCAACAATAGGGTTGGCCACTTCAGCAAACAGTAACGTCGGCCACTTCAGCAAACAATAGGGTTGGCCACTTCAGCAAACAGTAACGTTGGCCACTTCAGCAAACAATAGGGTTGGCCACTTCAGCAAGCAGTAACGTTGGCCACTTCAGCAAACAATAGGGTTAGCCACTTCAGCAAACAGTAACGTCGGCCACTTCAGCAAACAGTAACGTTGGCCACTTCAGCAAACAATAGGGTTGGCCACTTCAGCAAACAGTAACGTTGGCCACTTCAGCAAACAATAGGGTTGGCCACTTCAGTAAACAGTAACGTTGGCCACTTCAGCAAACAATAGGGTTGGCCACTTCAGCAAACAGTTTTCACGGCGCGCACCCAGGGTGGTGGCCGCCACGTAATTCACCGATGAATACTTAACCGGTAATTACAACGAGTCTTAATGTACTCACTCCGCTGCTCCTGAATCCAGCTAAGTCAGTCAGTTCGACGTCGGAGGTGCCAAATATATGTTACGGATCCTTTTAATGATGATGCTTGTAGAGGGTGTAATAAATCAGACAACACAAATCACGAAGTTAACTCCAGTGAAGTAACATCAAATAATTATTTAATACTTGAACATGAACTGACATAAAGGTAGAATCAGGAGGAGTACAAAAGCAAACTGTAAATATGCATCCATCTACATAGATGCCCACAGCTAGACTAACTATAAAACAAAGCATGTGCTCCCAACTGTCGGTTAATATACGTCATTTGTACCAAATGACGTATACACTAAAGCTCCCAATATTTACACTCAAGATGGCGGAATGACGCCATAGATACTGCGGTGGGCGGAGCCTAGCGAATTGCGTCATCAAACTTAGACTATATTATTTCTCCACACAAACCAAACCAAACAATAGTAAATGTGTAAGTTTAATTGGGACAGCCGCTTAATTGGGACAAAAAGCCTCGGTCCCGATGTGTCCCAATTAAGCGGAATCGACTGTATATATATATATATATATATATATATATGTGTGTGTGTGTGTGTGTGTGTGTGTGTGTGTGTGTGTGTGTGTGTATGAGCTAAGAAAAGTGGAACAAATAATAGCAAAGTTGAATTCTTTTAGAAATAAAAATGGAATAAAAAATATATTTAAAAAACATATATTAAATATGAATCAAAATAGTGTTTCTTTAGTTCTAGATGGTAACCCGCGCATATATTATAGTAATTAAGAATTATATATAAGAGAATCATTCAGTAATAAAACTAAGAAGAGCTATTTTTAGGTTTTATTGAGCCTTGGGCAAAGACTTTCAGAGATATTTTGGGCCCCTAGGCTTCTAGGAATGTGTGTGGGGGGCCTTAACGAATGACTTCTAGAGACATTCGGTTGATCTACGGCTTACATAGACATTTGGTTGATCTTTGACTTACATAGACATTAAATAAATGTAAGTTAATTGTGTCTAAAGTTGTGAAATATATGGCATGCTAAATAAAATGTGTAATGACATCAGACAGAAAAATGTTCGATTTGTATAAAGCAAATTTATATACATATATATATATATATATATATATATATATATATATATATATTAGCATTTATTTAATGTATCGCTATTTATCAACCAATGTACGACATTAGTACAGTATATTGTGTTCACAATCACTTTTAATTTGATTTATGATTTTTTAAATATTTCTACGATCTAAGAATTTTTTTAGTCCATTTTAATACAAATTGTATTTCTTTTAATGTATGTTTTCATATATGCTATACTTTTCAGCTTTTTAAAGAATTAAGTCTTCTATTGTTTGTAGCACACTTTAGCCTAATTGAGCTAGTCTATATTTGCTGAAAAGTAGCTTGTCAATTTTGCACACCGGTTCTGTACTTAATCTTTTTTTTTTCGACACCCTAATCTTCAATCTATAATAATCGATAATAAAACAGAATTGATTGATGAAAACTGATAAAAAATATATTTTTCAAGGAAAAATAGGCGAAATCCGAATCTGACGATAAAAGCGAAAACAGCGCCGCTACCGGGATGTGACTGTACATGTGTGAGACTGTGAGTAGACACATTCGTTGAAGGTATTACTTAGGCTTAGATTATACACATGTTTATAGAAATTATATTGGAAAGTTTGAGCGCCAATACGGATTAACTAATAATAGCAATGAATAGAGTTTGGCAGACAGCTAAAATTTACAATAGTTAATGTTAAAATTTTGTCATGTCATTGACACAAGAGATGCGCTGTAGCGCCCACACTTTTATGTAGTCTTCTATAAATATTTGTACGATCTAAGCCTGGGGAATTGTTATCGTCTGCTTACCTTTTTAGAGCATTTTCGAAAAAAAATGCTCTATTGTCCCCGTTTTGTCTGTCTGTCTGTCTGTATGTCTGTCTGTCCGTCATCACCCTAGATCTCAACAACCATAAGTCCTAGACCCATGATGTATTTATCATTTTGTAGGTCTTGGCCTGCCATGTGTGCAGCAAAAGTCCATTTCGCGATCTGACCTCTGAGGGCCGTAAAAGAGGGCTTATAAAGTACCGTTTTTTACTATATAAGCTATATTAACAAAGGAGCGCCCTATATCTCAGCAACCTAGATCCTAGATCCATGATGTATATATCATTTTGTAGGTCTTGGCCTGCCAAGTGTACATCACAAGTTCATTTTGCGATCTGACCTCCCAGGGCCATTATATAAGAGTTTCTTATGTACCTTTTTTGCTTATATTTTAAATATAAATAATAAAAGCTAATCAAAGGGGCGTAATCATTATTTATTTTTGTAACAGTTATTCAACATGATTACTTCCCTCTCATTAAAAATGCTCTAAAATGTCCTTTGTCCAAAACGGAAAAGACTTAAATTGCTTGTTTTTTTTAATTTAGTACATTTTAATACAAGTTTGTTTGTTTGGTTTTTATTTTTTTTAAATTTGTTTTTATTTTTATACTTTTTAGTGTTGAAAAATGAACTCACCACCACACTTTGACCATAAATATTTATTATATTTATATAAAATATTGAAATAGGAATTCTATTTTTATATTTGTCGTCCAGTCCATTTATTGAACAGCCTGATTGCTGGTCCTTACCAGGGAGTCCAAAATCTTTTCAACCCTGACGGCCGTCAGACTGATTTGTATCTATATATGTAACATTGATTTGTATCTATATATGTAATATTGATTTGTATCTATATATGTAACATTGATTTGTATCTGTATATGTAACATTGATTTGTATCTGTATATGTAACATTGATTTGTATCTATATATGTAACATTGATTTGTATCTATATATGTAACATTGATTTGTATCTATATGTAACATTGATTTGTATCTATATGTGTAACATTGATTTGTATCTGTATATGTAACATTGATTTGTATCTATATATGTAAGACTGATTTGTACCTATATATGTAAGACTGATTTGTATCTGTATATATAACATTGATTTGTATCTATATATGTAACATTGATTTGTATCTGTATATGTAACATTGATTTGTATCTATATATGTAAGACTGATTTGTATATATATATGTAATACTGATTTGTATCTGTATATGTAACATTGATTTGTATCTATATATGTAACATTGATTTGTATCTGTATATGTAACATTGATTTGTATCTGTATATGTAACATTGATTTGTATCTATATATGTAAGACTGATTTGTATCTATATATGTAAGACTGATTTGTATCTGTTTATGTAACATTGATTTGTATCTATATATGTAATATTGATTTGTATCTATATGTTTAAGACTGATTTGTACCTATATATTTAAGACTGATTTGTACCTATATATATATATATATATATTAAGACATATATTTTTTTCTTATTTCACGGCCGCCATTAACCGTTCCTACGGCCGCAGGTTGTCCACCCCTGCTCAATGCTCATACCCGTGAGTTTTGATGAATCCAATTCTTCTGTACGGAGTACATCCAACACTCGCCGTCTTTTTATATTGCCCCCCCCCCATACCCTGCGGCTATTGACCTACTGAGGTGGCAACTCGCCATCAACTCTGTTGTATTCACCATCTGACCAACAACTTCTGTGTCAATGTTTCCATGTCTGACATTGGCCGGCTAGCAAAACATTGTCCACTAACATCAACACTCTCCTTGAAGGAAGTTCGGAAATGTTTATATACATAGATTTCTTCACTGGTCATTTCTTCACTGGTCACTAGCCTAATAGTTGTCTTTATTTTCCTCACACCCACATTTCTGTCCATGTGTCCATGCTTAGAACAGCCACCCCACAGCAAGTTAATACAAGTATTTTTTTTAAAACGACAGAAATAGTGATAGCCCAATGCATGTAGTACTTCACTTTTTATGTCCATACCGCACATAGTACGTTTCTATGCCGATGTTTTCCCCAATATGTTAGCCTGCGAGTGTTTATATAATACGAGCATCTGTCAATGTTCACAGCATGTGCAGTCGGTGTGTGAAAGGGTGAGACACAGCTATCATATGTCGACACAACCACTAACCTTTCCATGATACAGCAATGCCCATTATGTTAACTATTGTATTAAATTGGCAGAGAATTTCCTCTGGGAAACTAGGCGACCGCTTATAGGCTCTCATTGCCTACGTTTCCCCATGCAGCACTAATTCCTATCGAATATGTTATAATTTGGGCCCCCCAAAGGTACATGGGCCTTCAAATATCTAAAGAAGTCTGCGTCAAGGGCCCCCTCAAAGAAACTGATAACAGGTGTACACTTAAGAACTGATAACGGGTGTACACTTAAGAACTGATAACAGGTGTACACTCAAGAAATGATAATGGGTGTACACATAAGAACTGATAACGGGTGTACACTTAAGAACTGATAACAGGTGTACACATAAGAACTAATAACGGGTGTACAATTAAGAACTGATAATGGGTGTACACTTAAGAACTGATAACGGATATACAAATAAGTACTGATAACGGATGTACACATAAGAACTATCTCCACTCTATTTGTACGACTTTCATTTGTCCAGTACCATAAATACCTACTCTGAAAAATTCCGACTCACACCCTTGTCTAAAAGCACTCGCCAGTGAAAATGCGGCCCCTTTCTGGCAGCCAAGAAAGTGACACCCCCCCGGTGACCGCCCTTTTCATCCAATATCTAAGTAACGCCGCTGATTTTGTACATCAGTTACATTGTATTTATGTATTCTACACTTGACTTTGAACTATTATACATCAGTTACATGTATTTATGTACTCTACACTTGACTTTGAACTATTGTATTTTTCCTTATCCCGTAAATCAATAGTTCTGTTTGATTTGTATCATTTTGTTTAAATGTATTTATCCGACTTGCACAAACATTGAACACAGTCTGTAGCGCAGATTGTACATTGTTTACACTTTCTGTATATACAGTCGATTCCGCTTAATTGTGACACATCGGGACCGAGGCTTTTTGTCCCAATTAAGCGACTGTCCCAATTAAACATACAAATTTACTATTGGCTTCTTGGTTTGGTTTCTTTGAGATTTGTCCCAAATAAGCGGCTGTCCCAATTAAGCGGTGTCCCAATTAAGCGGAATCCACTATATATATATATATATATATATATATATATATATATATATATATATATATATATGGGCTACGTATTATACATACCACTCGGAAGTGTAAATAACAGATTGGGACATACCCTTCCATGCATGTGGGCTTAGAACCACTAACATATTCCTTCCTTCCCCCTCCCCTTATACAAGTGTCCGTGTAGGCTGAATAACTTTCACCTGTCATGATTTACCAGATATCTTCCAGGTGCAGGTCTGTTAAGTTAAGAGATGGGCGGGCAGGTGGGAGGGGTGGATTATGTGCACAACTCGTGCTTGTGACATCAGCAGGTCGTGTCCCCCGAGGTATCCCGGCCGCTCGTGTTACACCTCTGTTTACCAGGCAGGCGTAAAAGAAAATGTCTGGAACTGCTATTGTAGCAGGCCATGGGAAGAAGTTCCTCTAGCCAAAACACAGGTGTAGGCCAGGTGTTTAAGGTATTTGTTCAATAATAATTGTGTCGGCCCAGACATGTGTCTTTTTCACGTTTCTTTCTTTTTTTTTTTATATTTTTATTTATTTATCACAAATGTCATCGACAGACGAGGTGAGGTTGTACAGGACTTGTTGGCTCTGAACGCAGTGACCTCTGGCGATCACCTGGTCATAGTGACATGGATATGTTTATAGAAGAGTCGTGTTACTTTTCTGACGCACGATATTCAAAGATTTTAGCTTCGTATCTAAAAAGTATTGTCTTGGTTGTTTCGTATCTGAAAGTATTGACTTGTAATTGGTTGTTTCGTATCTGAAAGTATGGACTTGTATTTGGTTGTTTCGTATCTGAAAGTATTGACTTGTAATTGGTTGTTTCGTATCTGAAAGTATGGACTTGTATTTGGTTGTTTCGTATCTGAAAGTATTGACTTGTTATCGGGTTATTTCAACATTGTTTCACAATTCGGTACCGTCTTTATGTATAACACCGTCAAGGCACTGCCCTAGCTAGTAATGCCCCCCTCCCCCACCCCGGGTTAGTTGACCATTTAAATATTTGTGCGCAGCTGATTCCCGTGCCCCCATTTTCACCAGTGGGCTGAAGAGGGTTGGGGTGGTTTAGAAGAGAAAAACGTGGTTTGGGAGGAGGGGGTGTGGAGAGAAGAATTGGGCGATTGTAAATGTTTATGTTATGTTAATTAAGTGTGGCGGCGAATTAGAAAGATAGAAAGAGTTAAAAATCAATGTTCTTCACTCGGACACTGGATTTATGAGTTCTATTATAAGATCTACATTCGTTGATTTGGTATGAGTTCTATTATATCTATAGTCGTTGATTTGGAATGAGTTCTATTATAAGATCTACATTCGTTGATTTGGTATGAGCTCTATTATAAGATCTAATCTTCTATTTAATATCTCTCCTCCATCCCTAGAGTTGTCTTTACTATCTGAATATTTTTTTTTCGATTTATCTACAAAAAGGAACCGATATGTTAACATAAACTGTTGACTAAAAACTAAAATATTATCCAGTGTTTTTTTCGAAATCAAATATTTACAAACCTCTTGGTCAAATGGAAGAAATAAAAGAATTAAGGGGAACACAAAAAAAAAGGAAAGGGAAAAAAAACAACGGAACAATACTTTCTTCCGTCAACAGTGTGTGGTACTACGGCTGTCTTTGGTGGAAATTGAGGCTATTACCCTACACATAGTGATATCTACCTATTGACTACACCTAGTGACATCTACCTATTGACTACACCTAGTGATATCTACCTATTGACTGGGTGACGGCACACTGGATGTAGGTACATGTAAACAGAACCGTTCTATGGATAAACAAACGAAGCGACCGCCTATTCCCCCCCCCCTCGCCCCCAACCTCCAAACACCACTCCTAGATATAACATGAGAAGCCACCCACACCTCCACACTACCAAATGTTGGATGTATTGTGACACTACCAAATGTTGGATGTATTATGACACTACCAAATGTTGGATGTATTATGACACTACCAAATGTTGGATGTATTATGACACTACCAAATGTTGGATGTATTATGACACTACCAAATGTTGGATGTATTATGACACTACAAAATGTGGGATGTATTGTGACACTACCAAATGTTGGATGTATAATGACACTACTAAATGTGGGATGTATTGTGACACTGCCAAATGTTGGATGTATTGTGACACTACTAAAAGTTGGGTGTATTGTGACACTACCAAACGTTGTATAACACACTATATAATGTTGGATTGTACGATACGTTTGAGACATTGAAAGTTTTCATATGCTGAGATATTCTTTTTTAAAAAAAAAATGTATGTACTCTTTCAATCGGATAGAAGACAACATTTATATATATATATATATATATATATATATATATATATATATATATATATATATATATATGTTTTCATATGTATTTAGACCTTAGGTTTCAGTTTTAAAAAATTACTTAAATTAAATACTTATGTTAAACAGCAGAATGAGCTAAGTGGCCATAACTATGTAGTCAGCCACTTGACATATCTGTCAGCTCCAGACAATGTTACACCGGCGGCATTTAAATTTGAATGGGCTTTTGTAAAGAGATTTGAAATATTTCTATTTACGGTTTAGCTATCAATGGCACAGACAGTCATCATACACGTGCAAGGGTAACTTGAATCACAAGAGACTTGAAAGCAAAGTCATCAAGTTATTGCAGAACCAAACAAACAGGTGCACAGAGTCAACTGGTGATATATATCTCGTGATCATTTACATTTACAATGAGAATAGACAAACCGGTTAAAGTTCAATGGAATATATTTAAACAGATCAATAGTATGGTGTTGTCCCTGGGTTATTTTTCCCATGTTTTTTTTTTAAGTTTTGCTAATTTTTGTTTCTTAAAGTGACTGGTATTCGTGGTCCAGCCAAAGATGTTCTTCAGTGTTAATTATTGCCAATCTATAGGCTACGGTTAGTCAATGCATAGACTACGGTTAGCCAATCTGTAGGCTAGGGTTAGTCAATGTATAGGTTAGGGTTAGTCAATGTATAGACTAGGGTTAGCCAACTACGTTTGACCCAGTTTGATTGGTTTGACACTCGCATCCATGTATTGTAAATGGCGTTTTGTCTTTTTGACTATATAGATCAACTGATCGATTAACAGACAGACAGACATGCAGACATACAGACGGACATAATTAGACAGACATACATGCAGACAGACGGACATATATTGATTGATAGATAGATAGATAGATAGATAGATAGATAGATAGATAGATAGATAGATAGATAGATAGATAGATAGATAGATAGATAGATAGATAGATAGATAGATAGATAGATAGATAGATAGATAGATAGATAGATAGATAGATAGATAGATAGATAGATAGATAGATAGATAGATAGATAGATAGATAGATAGATAGATAGATAGATAGATAGATAGATGAAACAGTCCTCCTCTGCACCATGGATAGTTTCAATATTGTCACAACACCTATTTCCCCAGATGTTCAGTTCTGAAATGCCACTAAGGCCACACAGCCACATACAAAACACCAAACCGCCGTCTTCAAATGGCTACAAAAATCATTGATGGGAAAAAATTGTTTCTTTTCACATTGCCCCCGTGTGTTTGGAGCTCCCCCCCCCCAGGGGGTAACAACAATTGAAGTAATGGAGGGAGGGGGTAACAAATCGGAACATTTTCAAAACAGGCCAGGTGTTGCAACAGGTGTGGTAGTTCGAGATAATCCATACAGTAGCGGGTCTGCGCCTTCATGTTTCTAAATATCTGTCGTAACACGGGGGGGGGGGGGGGGGGTTTGGTGGGAATTGAATCCAAAAACTTTACTAAACCTCACCTGGCAGAATGGGTACACATTCGTTGAATTACATGAAAGCGACTCAAATCAGCGAATTGAGATTCAAAACAGTGGATCGCAAATCTGTTTTCTCCGCTGCTGTTTAAACAAAAAAAAAAGTTAAAATATCCCACCCGTTTTGTAGCATATCACAACATTAAACTTCTGTTTCACACATGCACTGAGAACTTTCCTACAACACGTATTTACAATTTTAAAAATTGCATACAATACTGAATGGTGTTTTGTTTTACGTACAATAAGCCATAATCGTTTATTGTATTTTTTTTCGTGTTGGTGTTTAATTATTAGAATCAATGCTGTTGGAATATTCAAATGTCCGGTATTCGCCTATAATATGATTAGCAAATGATCACTGAAAACCTACCACAGATAACATTAATCATCATCGTGTGCCATTTAAAAAAAAAGGTGTAAAGTGTATGTAAATGGAACAAAAAAAAAATTTGTAATTTTTATAAGATATTATTTTACAGGGGCGGCCGTAGCACTGGGCGTCATTGTACTGGACTTAGAGCGAACGGCATATGCTGGGCCGAATACCCTATGTATCGGCTTTATGGCATATCGTAGAATCTCATATCACGGGGCCCCTTCGGGCAAACGGCCTGGGATTTGTCCCCCTAGTTATCACTCCCAAAGGGAGTAAATAAAGGGAGACATCAAAAAAGGGTATAAAGTTAAGGCTCGCAATTCGGGGCCCCGAGCGCGCGACCGGTGCGCCTGCCGTAAAATCCGCCTCTGAACTTCCATAGGTCAGTTTTGTGCACTAGAAAGAATAGTTGCTATGAGAGAGTTAAAAGTATCACCATTTTAGGATTCGGAACAAAAAGCTGCTTAAACGACAGTTTTATATCGACAATGTCATCACCAGAAATTCAAGCAATTTAATATACAATTTCTGTTTAACGAACCAATTGTAATGACAATCAGGATGTGTACAATTTAGCGCGCAAGTTCAAGATTTGATAAAAATAGCTCATCGGCATGAAATAATAAGCTTGATATTAAAACTCATGTTTCTTTGTGAATGTCAAAAAGAGGGAATGGATGACACAAACATTTGAAATGAATTGAAAATAGTTCGTGTCATAGCTAACATAAATGTTAAAAAGAAATATGGTTTTGTCAATAATAATTGTGTTATTACTAAATTTATTGTTTAGGGTACTCTTCGATACATACGTTATTGTCAAGTACTGTGTACGACCAGAGGTGGGCAGTATTTCAAATACAAGTATTTTAAATACGTATTTTCAAAATAAAATACGTATTTTATTTGGTATTTTAAATACTTGTGTGAAAGTATTTAGTATTTTGGTATTTAAATACTTGTGTAAGAGTATTTTAGTAATTCAAAAATACTTTTTCAAAATACTTTTTTCAAAATACTTTTACAACCCTATCAATAATAATTATCATAGCCTTTTTTTATAATACAGCCTGCTTTAGTTCTTTCTTACTTGCATCGGATGATGCTTCAAGCATTAGATACCGGCGCACAAGTAGTTCTACAAAAATGTTTATCAAATGAAAATAGTAATTTCCGGTTCCGGTTCTTTCTGATTCCGGCTAGAAGAGAAATTGACATATTTTATCTTTCGTTGCCGTGAAAATGAGCGAAAGTAATCCAGTGAAATCAGTTTCAGAGAATGAAAATCAAACAGATGTCCGCCTTGCTGGTAGTCATGCAGTTCCTGCCATATTGGATGGGAAGTTTTTTGCAATTGTGAAGAATAAAAATGTCTCTGTAAAGGCCAAATGCTGTCTGTGTTCAAACGAAAGAATTTTGAGTGGCAGTTTGAATGCGACATCGAATTTTCTAAAGCACTTGCGGGTAAGTACAAGTACTGTACTGTAGTAGTGTACTTAGAGAATGTCATCAGAATTATGAATGATATTATGCAATAAAACTTGTAAATTTATTTGATTTGATTTGTAATGTAATGTAATAGCGTATTTATATAGCGCCCCCTCTAACATAGTTACTCGGCGGCGCTGATTTAAATTTGCTGTGTCAAAGTTACATAACTTACATGACATATTATTGATTGTAAACCGAGCCACCGACAGGAGGCTCGGTTTACAATCATGACAGTTCTCAGCTGTCATGCACGCCGTCCGGCCGTCCGTCACGTTCGTGATCACCTTGATATCTCAGTCACTTATCAACGGATATCGATGCAAATTTCCTGGAAAATGTAGTCCAGATATCTCGCTTATTTGTAATCTGATTGAGATGCGGTTTGAACCGTCGAACTCAGCGAAGAAGATGTGTAACAGTGTAAGAATCAAATGCATTTTAAAATTCTAAATGAAATTTAAATTTTTTTTTTACAGACTGTTCATAAAGATTGCTTGGAGGATTACAATAACTACCGCAATGAGGTGGCACCATCTTCAAGTTCAGTGCGTGAACGAAAACGGAAAACCGTTGCAGCGCCATCTGCTGTATCTTTAAAGCACGCTCGGCAGCAGACTATTGAACAGACTGTTCGTGGAAGTTCTCAGGCTGCTGCGGATCAACTGATCACGAAATACATCGTCATGGGCATGCGTCCGCAAACAACCGTTGAAGAACCCGAGTTCAAGGCTTTAGTGGCTGGACTGTGTAAGATGAATACGGAGGTTGTGGTAATGTCTCGTAGGACCCTCGGCAGGCGTTTAAATGAAATGGAGTTGCAAATGATCGAGAAATTGAAGCAGGTTCTGTCAGAGCAAACTTTTGTATGTACTACAGCCGACATATGGTCGTCAAATCGTCGAAGTTTTCTCGGTGTTACTGCTCACTGGATACAAATATCTCAAGTCTTTCTAGAGAATCAGCAGCTTTAGCTTGTCGTAGGTTTCCTGGCAGTCACACATATGACCGTACAGCAGAATTACTATACGATGTGCATGAAAATTTTGGCATTTCCAACAAAGTTTGCCTTACTGTAACTGATAATGGATCAAATTTTGTTAAAGCTTTTGAGCAGTTTGGTGTTAAAATCGAGAAGAGTGATGATATTGAGGAAAATGATGATATTGAGTTTGAAGATGTCGGAAATATTTTGGCTAACCCTCTATCAATCCATGATGATGCTGATAGTCATGATTATGATACTTCTCACACCTCTCTTCCTCAGCATCACAGATGCAGCAGTCACACACTTAGCTTGATAGCTACTACTGATCTTGTCAAAATAGTTGCAGACAATCATCCGTATGGGTGAGTCCATCACACAACCTTCGCTAAGTGCACGGCAATCTGGAACAAATGCTCTCGATCACCAAAATCTTGTGAGGAATATTTTGTCGTCATGAATTCACAACCGATGTGTCCTTGCCCAACCAGATGGAATTCCTTATATGACAGTGTTTGCAACCTCACTAAACCAAGTGAGAAACTGAAAGATTTGTGTATTGCGCTTAAGGTTCCTGTTTTCAAGGACTATGAAATCAAATTCGTGCTGGAATTTATTGAATGTATGAAACCTGTCGCAGATAGCCTCGATCATTTGCAGGGAGATAAAAATTGTTTTATGGGTCATTTATTGCCAACATTATTGCGTATCAAAGACAAATTAGAAGATCTGTGTAACAGGCAATTAAACTATTGTGCTCCGCTTTGCAAGGGGCTGCTCCAATGTATTCACAAACGATTTGGTTGCTATGTAGATCTTGATGCAAGTGTTAATGAGTATATTTTTGCAGCTGTTTCTCATCCCTTCTTCAAATTGAGATGGGTGCCAGCCAACAATGTCCAAAGCGTTAGTAAATCTTTTTTTGGCCAAGGCGACACAAGAGTCGCTCTCAAGCATTGTTCATCAAACTAATGTTCCTGCCTCAGCCCCAGTGGATAATGATAATTTCTTTTCCCTTGAAAGTGGACATACTCCACCAACTGAAATTATATCAGACATGGAAATTATCCAGTACTTTGATGACAAGTCTACCTCGCTTGAAATTTTGCATAAGTACCCTACTGTCAAAAAAATTGTTTCTTTTGAAATACGATAACACTGGCATACCATCCTCTGCACCAGTTGAACGGCTTTTTTCGTATGCAGGGATGGTATTGAATAAAAAGAGGGCATGTATGACCGACGAAAATTTTCAGCAACAATTACTATTGAAAGCAAATCATAAAATTATATTGTGAAATTGTATGAACAACTTTTTATTGCAAAACATGAAGCAATGTTTGTTATTAAAGTTTTTTGGAGATAATTTTCAGTTGATTTTTTATGTATATTGTAGCTGGCACAGTAAACATTGAACATGGTGGTGATACTTATAGTTACATTGATGTTGGTGTATAAAATATCCAGTGAATGCAGTGATGGAGATAAAACCAAGTATTTGTATTTGAATAAAAGTATTTTAAAATAAGTATTTTAGTATTTTGAACCCCATTGAAAAGTATTTTGTATTTTGGTATTTAAAATACTTATCCTGGGGTATTTTAGTATTTGGTATTTTAAATACGTATTATCC
>JAGDYQ010000012.1:735741-749852 GCA_021962125.1 Bulinus truncatus
ATCCTATATATATATATATTAATTTTGCAATGCTTGCGTGTGTACCACTGATTTGACCCGCACCAACAGTAACATTAGCATAGATCTCGATCTAAAACTTATTGTTTTATTGGTGCAAGGAAATAGTCCGCGAATTTTCCGATCGTCTTAGTAAAACCTGGTTATCCCTTAATTTGTTTTAAGACTTTCTACTCATGTTTGTTAAAAATAAAAATATATAATTTATTAATTATTAAATTAATTATTGAATCATGCATTTTCATGAAGTTTAACATGTATGTAAAATTTCAAGAAAATCTATCACTAAAATAGCCTCAAAATCGATTACAAAATTTGCCCTAAATAAATAGCAGAGGTTTTGGGTTAAGAAAACGGTTACCAAAAAGTGGCTGCATAAAAGTTTCCCACAAACTCAAAATACAAACCAGTCGGCTGTAAATATATTAATCCTGCAATTATTTACACTGATGACTTAACAGAGCTAGTATTTTTAAAGTAAAATAAAGAATGATAGACAAACATAGTAAGGACGGGTGATCGTGCGTGTTTTGAGTAGGCCTACTCGACTGTCTGGTACGAGCCTCCAGTGAAGACGCTTTGGAATTTTTCAGGGAACTTTAATTAAATAAAACGCTTTTAACTAAAATGCAAACATTTAAAAAAAAAAAAATTCATGTCATACAAATTATCAATACTAAAAATATAAGCGCGGGCGTCCATCATGGTGTATAATGGACTTACTGCTACTTATCAACTAATGTGAATACATTTAGCTCAGTATATTGTAAATCTACCCCCCCACACACACACACGTTTAATATTATAACTGTGCGAGTGTTGATCTGAGGCAATCATCATCGAACTCCGGTGAGCACGAACGGAATTGTTCATGTCCTAGGTGAATGTTTACTTCTATGTCTGCCGTTCATGTCCTGGTGAATGTTTACTTCTATGTCTCCCGTTCATGTCCTGGTGAATGTTTACTTCTATGTCTGCCGTTCATGTCCTGGTGAATGTTTACTTCTATGTCTCCCGTTCATGTCCTGGTGAATGTTTACTTCTATGTCTGCCGTTCATGTCCTGGTGAATGTTTACTTCTATGTCTGCCGTTCATGTCCTGGTGAATGTTACTTCTATGTCTCCCGTTCATGTCCTGGTGAATGTTACTTCTATGTCTGCCGTTCATGTCCTGGTGAATGTTTACTTCTATGTCTGCCGTTCATGTCCTGGTGAATGTTACTTCTATGTCTGCCGTTCATGTCCTGGTGAATGTTTACTTCTATGTCACCACTTAGGGCGTTCATATCCTGGTGAATGTTACTTCTATGTCTCCCGTTCATGTCCTGGTGAATGTTACTTCTATATTATTGCCGTTCATGTCCTGGTGAATGTTTACTTCTATGTCTGCCGTTCATGTCCTGGTGAATGTTACTTCTATGTCTCCCGCTCATGTCCTGGTGAATGTTACTTCTATGTCTGCCGTTCATGTCCTGGTGAATGTTACTTCTATGTCTCCGTTCATGTCCTGGTGAATGTTACTTCTATGTCTGCCGTTCATGTCCTGGTGAATGTTTACTTCTATGTCTGCCGTTCATGTCCTGGTGAATGTTACTTCTATGTCTCCCGCTCATGTCTGGTGAATGTTACTTCTATGTCTGCCGTTCATGTCCTGGTGATGTTACTTCTATGTCTCCGTTCATGTCCTGGTGAATGTTACTTTTTGTCATCCGTTCTGTCTTGGTGAATGTTTACTTCTATGTCTGCCGTTCATGTGCGATGATCTTACTTCTATGTCTGCCGTTCATGTCCTGGTGATTGTTACTTCTATGTCTCCGTTCATGTCCTGGTGAATGTTGCTCTGTCTTGTAGTGCCGCATTGGCCATTTGCACTATCGGCTGTGGTGGGAACTGAAAAAATAAAGCCCTTTATCCCAAACTGGTTTATAGGATCTAAGAAATGTACATCTCATCCTTTCAGGAACTTTTACAGCATAAAAAGTGACCGTTTGAAAAAAAAAAAAATTGAAAAGTTACTAAATCCATGGAATTATTTGAAGACATCTTTGTTTACTTTGTAACAGTTTTTAATTGTTCAACATACAGTTTAAAAGATATTGACTAAATGGGAAAAAAAATATTTCTTACACCAAATTAGTTATGGACACCAATTTAAGAGTTACAATTCTAGTTTATTGTAAATATAGAAAAATGACCATAAGATAAGGAATTGTTCTATTAAATCTTTGCAGGTATTCTGTTGTCTTTTTCGGAACTGGCAATTTAAATAAATACATAATACTACAAGGCAACACTTTAAGTAAAGACAATATTTTTTTGTTCTATAATTTATTCAATTATGTCTGCTTTTCCTCACATTTTCCATTACAAGTTCATTTTCTATTATATACTGATTTAAAAAAAAAAAGATACATTTTTGTGTGATTATTATCACATACATTTTCTGATTTCAAAAACAAAGTAAAACAGTAATTAAATGGTTTTAAAACTATCACTGGCTTGCAGCATTTTGCTTTGTCTGTAAAACATGGAAAGAAAAAGTGACGGCAGAAGACACAATTATCACAAATTAAATGATTGTACTTTTACATGGTTATCAGTTTCAATAAATTGCTCTAAACAACAAACAGCACAGTAAGTATTTCTACTAAAGTTACTGTATTTCATGAAATACTACAACTATACAAAAAACACTATTGGTGTGTAATAAAACAATTTATTTAAAACAGTGATTTTATTTTCTTCCAGATGAAGTCCACAATCTCATAATCGTTACTTTGAAGGGCAACATTTTCTTTGACTTGGGTGAAAGCTTCGCCGATGATGGTCAGAAATATACTCATCAGTCCAATGTAGACCACGCCTATGTAACTGTACAGACACGGGATAAATGGTCACATTAATCTCAGATAATAGATACCACTAGGTGCGGAATGTTAATATAAACTTAATCTACCAAATAGATTCTATGATCAAAACACCATTAATAACAGAGTTTCTGTATAAACAATATATAGTTAGGAGCGTTGTATTCTTATGGTTAAAGGCAGCAATGTATTGTTAAAGGCGTAGTATTTTTATCGGTATGAACATACTACTTTATATCTATGGTGATATCTATTTTATGCAGTCTTTTCAGTGAAAAGTTTGCTAAAAGCATAACAGACGGCTATGCTAAGAAGTACAATAAAATAATGCGACCAAGTTCTAAATTCTGTCATTTCCCTATTCACGAGCAATTTTTATTTCTTAAAAAAGATTTAGTTACATAGTTTTCTCACGTATATCAACATACTAAACTTACCTAAACACAAACAACGGGATCACATATATCAACATACTAAACTTAAATACCTAAACACAAACAATGGGCCCACATATATCAGCATACTAAACTTACCTCAACACAAACAACGGACCCATATATCAGCATACTAAACGTACCTAAATACAAACAATAGGCCCACATATATCAACATACTAAACTTACCTAAACTCAAACAACGGGCCCACATATATCAACATACTAAACTTACCTAAACTCAAACAACGGGCCCACATATATCAACATACTAAACTTACCTAAACACAAACAACGGGCCCCAGAAGGGTTGGGCACTGGACAGTTCATTAAAATCAAAGCTGCCCAGGGCAAAAGCGAACATGGCCTCAGCAGTACTCACGACGTTCTGATAGCTGGTCAATTGGTTACTAAACAGTAAGTAGCCAGTGGCGGTGAAGGCGAAGAAGTACAAGAAGAAGGTGATGGAGAAAACACTCAAGTCTTTTGAGGCCAGTTTGATCTGCAGAACGTCAACAAAAGGAAATACAAGCAAATGTGTTTTACAGCAGCTTACAAATATTCTAAAATACTAGACAATATTCAAACATCATTAATACAAGACAATAATGAAGCATCATTAATACAAGACAATAATCAAACATCATTAATACAAGACAATAATCAAACTTCATTAATACAAGACAATAATGAAACATCATTAATACAAGACAATAATCAAACATCATTAATACAAGACAATAATCAAACATCATTAATACAAGACAATAATCAAACTTCATTAATACAAGACAATAATGAAACATCATTAATACAAGACAATAATCAAACATCATTAATACAAGACAATAATCAAACATCATTAATACAAGACAATAATCAAACATCATTAATACAAGACAATAATCAAACATCATTAATACAAGACAATAATCAAACATCATTAATACAAGACAATAATCAAACTTCATACAAAGTATTACCCAGACAATCATCAATTATGTAAGATATTACTCATACAAACATACGTTTTCTATCGTTACTTCGTTAGTATTATTTAACCTTTTTTTTGAGATCATGCCGGTACTCATACAAACATCATTAATACAATCCAGTACTCATATAAACATCAGTCATACAATACAGTACTCAAACAAACATCATTCATACAATACAGTACTCATTCAAACATCAGTCATACAATACAGTACTCAAACAGACATCAGTCATACAATACAGTACTCATACAAAAATCAGTCAAACAATACAGTACTCATACAAACATCAGTCATACAATACAGTACTCATACAAACATCAGTCATATAATACAGTACTCATACAAACATCAGTCATACAATACAGTACTCATACAAACATCAGTCATACAATACAGTACTCATACAAACATCAGTCATATAATACAATACTCATACAAACATCAGTCATATAATACAGTACTCATACAAACATCAGTCATACAATACAGTACTCAAACAAACATCAGTCAAACAAGACATGTCTTACCGTAGAACCCAACATTCCCATCTTCTTATTAAACTGTAACAATCTGAGGAACTGTATTGTAGCCATGAAGACAACAGCTGCCATGACAAACCCATACAGTTCATCGTACAGGGCGATTGTGTTGAAATTCACAAAACCATCTGAAGAGAAACAAACCTTATATAAATAAACATTCATTGATAAGTGCGGCAGTATACGATTTAATTAACTGAGAGATAACACCAGTGTCGTAGCGAGCTTAACTCGCGCCAGGGACCTAATACCTTTTAATACCCCCTCCCTATTCGAAAACCATATAATATTATATGTAAAATATACCACTTGGCGCCCCTTTGTGAGTAGCGCCCGGTGCATGATGTCCCACTTTCCACCTTCCCCCCGCCCCCCCGCTACGCCACTGGATCAGACCCACAGTTGAGACTTTGTGAAATTATAGAGATCAGTGAACCAGTTGCCAAGATAAACAAATGTGTCCCTATAGTAGGAAAATCAGAAAAACTATATAACAAAAAAAAGAAGTTAATGTGTGAAACAGCCCCGTAGCGTGAAAATTTTACAGGAAGGGCCAGGCATTCTACAGCAGGGGTCAGGTAATAGCAGGGGGGGCAGGTAATACATTTTACTAAGTAGAACAAATAAGCAGCAGGGGGGCAGACAAAACGCAGGGGGGCCCAGCCCCCTGGCCCCCCGCACGCTACGGGCCTGGTGTGAAACCATGTTTACCAACATGTACTAAATGTCACAGAGTCTTAATCAAACTTAATCAAGACCTATGTTGATCTATTAAACACATCTTTGAAATACTGACCCAGACAGTCATCAATAGACCCAGCCCTAACTGACAGTAATCAACTCTAAAAAGCAGCACAGTGAACTATGTGTGACAGTGAATGAAAACCTGTTGGATAAAACACATTTTTATACAGTGCAGCAGAAGTGAAACAAACTGAACCATGTGAACATGAAAAAGATATTATTAATACAATTTATTAAAATGAATACATGCACACAGACACAAACACACATAGACACACACAAATACACACTCACAGACAAAAACACACACTCACACACACAAACACATACACACACAGACTATCGAAAACATTATTTATTACAAAAATACGAATATGCCATAGAAATGAATTAATTGAAAGATAGAATACCTAAATCCCCAAAATTCTAAGTAACGGACCACTTCATTCTTACTAACAGACCACACAATTCTAGTTAACCGGCCACACAATTCTACCTAAAACGACACATTTCTACCTAAAAACCACACAATTCTACCTAACAGACCACACAATTCTATCTAACAGACCACACAATTTTACCAAAAAACCACATAATTCTACCTAAAAACCACATAATTCTACTAAAAAACCACACAATTCTACCTAAAAACCACATAATTCTACCTAAAAACCACATAATTCTACCTAAGAACCACATAATTCTACCTAACTGAGCTCGACAAGACACTTAGATACTCAAAGTACCTGATTTCCTGTTTTGCAGAGCGCTGAGTGCCACATCAGTCAGAATATGTTTGAAGGCATACAGTACAATACAGGCAACAGCTAGACACAACAGTACAAACTCCAAGATGTTCCAGAAGTCCGTGAAGTATGTCAGTCTCTGGAGTCTGACTTTCTTGATGCACTGGACAAAGAACACAATGGTCACGATGCCAAAGAAAATTTCAAACACCAAGACGATGACACCAAACCCTCCGATGTAGCTAATTAGTCGGAACACCTGCATGTGGAAGTAAACATTACTATAGGCCGAATGTAATTTGTGCTCACCATAAATTGTAGGCTAAATATGATTAATACACACCAGTACCTGTAGGCCTAATGTAATTAATACACACCAGTACCTGTAGGCCTAATGTAATTAATACACACCATAACCTGTAGGCCTAATGTAATTAATACACACACAATAACCTGTGCACTTAATTCATTTACCACTCTAACAACATTTACTTCATTTTAAAAACAATCTTATTTCCTATTGGTAGCTAAACATTGAAACTTTTTGTTTTGCTTTGTTTTAATAACAATATGGAAAAAAAAAACAGTTGAATACATTTACGTTTTATCCTTTAAATATTTTTTGAATGTTCTAATGATGGTTTTTATATTGAAATTTCTTTTTTGTTTATTGAAGGGCGTTGTTATGCGTATATTAAAGAATTAACTTATTAAACAAAAATTAAAAGGTTTATTTGAGCCTATTCAGCTTAAAAATAACAACAGCAACATAGGAGCATAGACATTAAAACTGGAAACACAAACAGGACAACTACAACAACATACCAGCATACAGATTAAAACTGGAAATACAAACAAGACAACTACAACAACATAGGAGCATAGACATTAAAACTGGAAATACAAACAGGACAACTACAACAACATACCAGCATACAGATTAAAACTGGAAATACAAACAGGACAACTACACCAACATACCAGCATACAGATTAAAACTGGAAATACAAACAGGACAACTACAACAACATACCAGCATAAACATTAAAACTGGAAACACAAACAGGACAACTACAGCAACATACCAGCATACAGATTAAAACTGGAAATACAAACAGGACAACTACAACAACATACCAGCATAAACATTAAAACTGGAAACACAAACAGGACAACTACAGCAACATACCAGCATACAGATTAAAACTGGAAATACAAACAGGACAACTTCACCAACATACCAGCATACAGATTAAAACTGGAAATACAAACAGGACAACTACACCAACATACCAGCATACAGATTAAAACTGGAAATACAAACAGGACAACTACACCAACATACCAGCATACAGATTAAAACTGGAAACACAAACAGGACAACTACAGCAACATACCAGCATACAGATTAAAACTGGAAACACAAACAGGGCAACTACAGCAACATACCAGCATACAGATTAAAACTGGAAACACAAACAGGACAACTACACAATCCGAAGATGACAGTAAGCATACATTTCTCATTGATTGCAACTAAAAGTGTGTTCTAAAATATAACGACATAAAGCTCTCTTTCTAAAGTATATATTAATGTGTGCTACTTTAAAAAGACTACTGCTAACAACCAATCACTGCGTTAACCGTATGTCCGCGGTTCTCAACCCTCTGTTACGCGAACCCCAATGGGCGCTGAAAAGTTTATGCTGGAGTACAAAGCGACTTATAATTTTCGTTAAAAACGTTAACCAATAATTTGAAGAAGTTCGCACAGTTTACTGCGTATGAGGGGTAATTGCTGAATACTTTCACACACGTTGGGATACAGAAAATGTTCAGAACCGCTGCCGTATGTCTGTAAATCAAACCAATTATGGACCTTGACGTCTGCCATGCTCACTGCAGTTCCTGTCTGTAGGAACTCGATGACTGCAGTTACTGAAGTAAATAGGTTCACGTTGGGGTTGTAGATGGTGTATTCCAGGAAGATGGCCTTGGTGTTCAGATCTATCCAGTTCTCAGACTTGGCTTTCTCCAGGATGGACACAGTCCGACCGTAGGTACGTTTCGTGAGAATAACGTAGCCACCTCCTTTGTAGGTAGCGATGTTGCCCACAAATGGTGCAGTCTTCAGGTCTATAGCATCTTGGTACACCTGCATTGGAGAGAATATTTATGGCCCACTTGCAGTATAAGGCTAGGGTTATAGAAATTGTTTATTTATAATCTGAAATATAAACCTAAATAATTTAGAATATTACATTCCAGACTAATATAAACCTTGATAGTTTAGAATATTACATTTCTAGACTAATATAAACCTTGATAATTTAGAATATTACATTCTAGACTAATATAAACCTTGATAATTTAGAATATTACATTCCAGACTAATATAAACCTAGATAATTTAGGCTATTACATTCCAGACTAATATAAACCTAGATAATTTAGAATATTACATTCTAGACTAATATAAACCTAAATAATTTAGAATATTACATTCCAGACTAATATAAACCTAGATAATTTAGAATATTACATTCTAGACTAATATAAACCTAGATAATTTAGAATATTACATTCCAGACTAATATAAACCTAGATAATTTAGAATATTACATTCCAGACTAATAAAAACCTAGATAATTTAGAATATTACATTCCACCTAGATAATTTAGAATATTACATTCCAGTCTAATATAAACCTAAATAATTTAGAATATTACATTCCAGACTAATATAAACCTAGATAATTTAGAATATTACATTCCAGACTAATATAAACCTAGATAATTTAGAATATTACATTCTAGTCTAATATAAACCTAAATAATTTAGAATATTACATTCCAGGCTAATATAAACCTAGATAATTTAGAATATTGCATTCCAGACTAATATAAACCTAGATAATTTAGAATATTACATTCTAGTCTAATATAAACCTAGATAATTTAGAATATTGCATTCCAGACTAATATAAACCTAGATAATTTAGAATATTACATTTCAGACTAATATAAACCTAGATAATTTAGAATATTACATTCCAGTCTAATATAAACCTAAATAATTTAGAATATTACATTCAGACTAATATAAACCTAGATAATTTAGAATAATTACATTCTAGTCTAATATAAACCTAAATAATTTAGAATATTACATTTCCAGACTAATATAAACCTAGATAATTTAGAATATTACATTCTAGTCTAATATAAACCTAGATAATTTAAAATATTACATTCTAGTCTAATATAAACCTAACTAATTTAGAATATTACATTTAACCTACTGAAGGGAGAGAAAATACAACCATAATAAACAAGACCAAATTTCGAAGAATAGTTTCAAATACATTTCCATAGACTTCACACCTTATATTTTATCATTATAGCATAGTGGGGACATGTTTTAGAGTTGTAGAATAAATTCTTAATTAGATGCAACAAGCCTTAAAACGAAGAGCCTTAGCAAAAAATGGTATTAATAGGGTAAGAAAAACGATGAGTCTGTTGTAGAATTAGGGTTAGGTAGGATATGTTTTCTATGTAGAAGAGGTAATAATACAAGACATACAAATGGAGGTAATAATACAAGACATAGACATGCAGGTAATAATACAAGACATAGACATGCAGGTAATAATACAAGACATATACATGCAGGTAATAATACAAGACATAGACATGCAGGTAATAATACAAGACATACAAATGGATGTAATAATACAAGACATACAAATGGTGATTTAGGGGTCCTTTCAGCTGATCAGCTTCGTACTCTGAAGGTTTTTGCCAAAATGGAAGATACGGTTTTGTGTCGTCACTAGTCCAGCCATAACCGTCACGACAATGATTGATGACCGACTTGAGTTCAGACATGATGGTACAAGTATCTGTGGAATACATTCACAAGACATGATGGTACAAGTATCTGTGGAATACATTCATCAGATAAGATGGTACGAAAATCTTGGAATACTTTCACAAGACAACTTCATTCAAGTATATGTGTAATACATTCACAAGACAACATCATTCAAGTATATGTGTAATACATTCACAAGATTGTACAAGTATCTATGGAATGCATTCATCAGATAAGATGGTACAAGTAAATGTGTAATGGGTACGGGTAAAGTGATACATGAATACACCGCGACATATAATTTTCGTCTACTACAACCTGGAGCTTGGGGAAAATTTCACAAATTTGCTGCCTGAATTATTTATTACCAAACGACTTGTCCAAGTAAGGTACTAGAAAGGTAAGCAAATAAGTTCATCTATTAGCGCACTTGCATGTGAGGGTTACCCGCGAACATATTTACGCACCCTTTGTTGAACAGTCGCGAAAAAAGGTTGCGAAACCCTGGTGAAATACATTTTGTCCTAAATAATTTGTGAAAATGTTTTCACGGGGTATTTGCTCTATACTTTTTTTTTTACCGTTCTTCACCCTGAGTTTTGTCTTATCCTGGCCACGCCCACTCGGCGACTGTCTAGGTCAGCTATACAGGCCACGTCTGGCCAATATCTGACGTCAGTTCCGTTGGCGTATTGTTGGACATAAAGGCTGGGAGAAATGTTTCCTGTAGCCATGTCCAGTAATCCTGGATAGATACAATCTAACACAAAAAAAATAATAATACTTGATAACTATACACTTTGTAAAAAAAAAAAACAATTACGCCAACGGGGAAGATAAAATATAGAATTCATCCTGTTTTTTTGTAACCTCGTCTTTGAAAGGGATTGTGTGGTTACCACAATTCCCAGCTGCCTTCACTTCCATATCTAATGTCAGGCACCCATTTAAAGCTGGGTGGAACATGGGGGACTTAACATCAACTTTTACCTGGAAAACTTCCTTGGTTATCACCTAGAATCAAACCCCGGACTCTCAGGTCGACTTTCAAGCGCTCTACAATGCTCGGCCATCTGTCCACCCATTGGAAGGAAATGTGTAAGCAAAATATTTCATTAGCTAAACGACATGTAATAAGTTAATCAACCAATAGCATTGAGCTTTAGTTTTTTTTTTTAATTCAAGGGACATTCTGCGATGTTTGCATAGGCTTGTGATGATGGTGACACCATTCTTTGGTTGAAATGTATTTTTAAGATCCGTATTTGTCCATTTAAAAACAAGATTTGGTTTAGTGAAATAAATGAATAAATACAATAAAAAATCTGATTCAGTTCTCCGGTAAGAACCAAATGAAAATATTTAAAAATCCCATTACGAGGTTATATTGTATTTACGATATAAACAGCTCATCCTCAAAGGGACTTCATAGAAATTCTAATATTCCAAACTTTTGTAAAATACAACATAAACATAAATACTTGTATTCTACTACGACAGTACTAAATGTTGTAACCTCGTGAAAATTTGTCCAGCAGTATCCATCGGACATTGGTATTGTACATGTAGGACTGCTGGTCTCTCTGTTGGTAGGACAGGAAGAAAATAATGGCCAGGAAGATGACATAAACTACAATCTCTTTCAGTACAGCCTCCATCTTGACCTCCGTCAGTCGAGTCTCGCGGAGTTGGGCCAGTAGAGCAGGGTCAGGTGGCTGGAACTCGGAGTTCTCGGACCTTCTCTGTAACATGATCTCTGGGGATAGACACAATTGTCTTTCCCATACAAGTCACTGGCCATTTTAATAAAGTTGTCATATTGACAATAGAATCTATCACCGGGCAATTCTATTTTAAGCTCTGTCGGGATTTACTTTTTCAACATACTCTAGTACAAGAGCTTAAGTACTGCACAGTTTTAAAAGTTCAATAGGTCAAAGGTAGATATACAGGCTACATGTACAAGTCAAATATCGATATAAGAGCTACTTGTACATGTCAATATCGATATAAGAGCTACTTGTACATGTCAATATCGATATAAGAGCTACTTGTACATGTCAAATGTCGATATAAGAGCTACTTGTACATGTCAATATCGATATAAGAGCTACTTATACATGTCAAATGTCAATATAAGAGCTACTTGTACATGTCAAATGTCGATATAAGAGCTACATGTACACGTCAAATGTCGATATAAGAGCTACTTGTACATGTCAAATGTCGATATAAGAGCTACTTGTACATGTCAAATGTCGATATAAGAGCTACTTGTACAAGTCAAATATCGATATCGATATAAGAGCTACTTGTACATGTCAAATGTCGAATGATAAACACAGACCAACTAAAAATCTCCTCTAAAATGGTAAAAGGTCGTTTTGTATGATAGGAAAAGTTATTTAAGAAAAGTTAAATCTAGGTCATTCAGGTCGGCAGTCTGGGGTCGCGTACTCAACTCGGTAGCCCATGCCAGCCCGTCCCCCTATTAGGGATTGTTGTACCCTCATAGGAGGCAACTCACGTGATAAACTTGTCTCGTCTTTAGTCGTTTCCCTGCGCCTCTCTGCCAGCCAGCACTCTGTTGATGTCCTCGTCCAGATCTTCTTCAATTCTAACTCAGGTTTTTTCAGGACGCATGCAATGGAACGCCACTAACAACAACACCAGCCAAATAATGTGTATTATTTCAGGTAGTATTGAGTGTTTATTTGCTAAAAAGTCAGAAAATAATATTAGTGTTAGTTTATAATGTCAGAGAATATTTATTTTTTGTTCATAATGTCAGATAGATTCATTGAAATGGATTAGTTGAATGTGCAAAGTATAAAATAAAAATAAATAAAATCATTTTTTTTATATTTTTAAAGTTTTTGTGTTTGGTTCAAATACGTTTTTTTTATTTAGTGTAACGTGAATACACATGAATATGTAACAAACCAACATTTAGAGCAACATGAAACATGAATATGCAATAAAACCAACATTTAGAGTAACATGAAACATGGAATATGTAATAAACCAACATTGTAGAGTAACGTGACACATGAATATGTAACAAACCAACATTTAGAGTGTAACGTGACACATGAATATGTAACAAACCAACAAATCTTATCTCAGACGGCCATACCTTAATTGGCTGTATGATGACCACTGACTCAAAAAAATGACAAAATAAACGTGGTCAGCCATTGGTCGGCCTTATCCCTACCCCACTCCATGCTGTACAGAATGGTGAAGAAACCAGAGGCCGCAATACTGAAGAAACATACTGTCAGGGAGAGAAGGTATTGAATGGTATTTGGTTATCTAGTGTTTGATACTGAAGAAACATACTGCGGAGATAATGTACTGAATGGTATTTGCTATCTAGTGTTTGATACTGAAGAAGAAAACATACTGTGGAGAAGAAGGTATTGAATGGTATTTATTATCTGTAGTGGTTTGATGACTGAAGAAAAACACAATGTAGAGAAGGTATTGAATGGGTATTTGTTATCTAGGTGTTTGATACTTGAAGAAACATACTGTGGGGGAGAAGGTATTGAATGGTATTTGTTATCTTTAGTAGTTGACATGTACATAAGTATTATTTAAGTATATATTAAGAAAGAAATTTAGGTGACAGTGTATCACTGTGAGAAAGTATATAACTGTGACGGAGTGGCAACTTGGACGGAGTGTTTGACTGTGACGGAGTATTGACTGTGATTTAGTGTTTGGACTGTGACAGTGTGAATGACTGTGACGGAGTGAATGACTATGACAGAATGAAAAACTGTTTACATGAAAGGTCAATTTTAGAATGGGCACCTACCATTACTTTGATAAATCAAAGTTCAAATTAGGTATTAAGTTATCTCAAGGGTGGGCAAACTTTTT